>PYUH01000179.1:423792-465278 GCA_016808085.1 Suaeda aralocaspica | reverse complement strand
CCGTTCTACCATATTCACCAAGTCTGGCTTTAACTCGAATTAAGAGTCTTCTGTATCGGAACTCGATAACCACCTTCACTGTTGCAGAACTCGGCTGAGAATAGTCTTTTTAAGGACCTTGGTGGTGGAGGCGGCGGCGGCGGTGGTGCATCATTCCCTAGTAGGTTGTTCTCGTTGAAATGTGACCTGCCATCTCTTCCTTATCGGAACTATCGGAAATATTCAAATCGGCAAAAGATGTGTTAGATAGTTAGTGTCCGTTTGGAAAGAATGACTCTCCACAATCTCCACCTTCCTTCTACTGACCTCGCTTATGCAATGATCTTTCTGGCTCAGGATCAATTCAAACCGCATACAACCTAATACCTACGCCACTAATCGAAACTCGAAACAGAAATGAGGACTACCTCAAGAACGTGAAAGTTCCTTGAGGTGAGGAAATAAAACAAAAATTAAAAACAAAAAGAACAATTTAACCCGACTAATAGAATTAAAAATTGCCTCCCCGGCAAACGGCGCCAAAATTTGACAAGGCTATCGCACACCTCTCAAAAATACGAAGCGAACTCTAACTAATATAGCTAGGGAAGTAGGGATCAAATCCTCAGGAAGCGATTTAACTCTAACTAAAAATCTAAATTGCGTAAGGGGCCTTTGTGAAAAGTTCTAATAAAACTACTCTAACTAAGAAAGCATAACTATACTAAGGAAATGACGTGAAATTGACGAATTAACTATTATAATAAATACCTGGTGAGGTTGCTTCACTATGATCAATCAACAAACTCATAAATGCTCATTAATCATCATTGACATTCATTCAACTAGGGCTCACTAATTCTCTCAAACTTAGACTCCCTCAAAACTCCTTTACCGGCTCTCGCTCGCATAAATTCGTTTTGCCTATTATTCAGTGGTCCTAATTATGGTATCTTACCTTCTCAACCCGATTTCGACAATTACCTAACTACAACTAAATCGCCACAATTTACTTACAATCGATAAAATCAATATAGGAATTCCAACTAATAATTAAGAATTAATTACGAAATCAATAAATTCACAATATGATCATAGATCCCCTAGCCATAGAAAAAAGACTACTCACTCATGGTTAAAGAAATTAAAACACATTCAAATAACAAGCATGAACATGAATTAATAAAAATAATATAAACTAAATTCACTACTAATAAACTAAATTAAGAACTAAATTAACAAACAAAGTAACTAAAAAAAAACTAACAACTTAAAAGATTCATAAACTAAAGAGAATTGAAAAGCAAAAGGAAAGGAATTACCAAAAGAATATGAATTGACATAAATTGAAATCGAATCGTCAAGAACAAACTAAGTGCTTGTAATTATAGAGAGAAAAGTGTTTTAAGATTCTAATCTAATAATAAGCTCTAAAACTAGTTTGGGTCGCGCCCCATACACATAGGGTATCTATAGGCATTGGGGGCTTTTATTAACAAAAAACCTACAAGCTAATTCTGCAAAGAAAGTCGAGGGACCAAAACCCTGCGACCTGCGCCGCCTTGGTTAAATGCAGTTTGTCCTGCGAAGCGACCGCAGGTCTCGTATTTGGGAGTTCTGGTGCTTCTTGATGAGGTGTCGTAACCTATCAAAATAAAAACCTAACAAACCTCCTAAAATGCAGTAGGGTAAGTTAGGGTCGATCCCACAGAGAAATTCAATTAAACAATGGTCACTATGAATACATTACTATTAGAGTCGGGAAAAATAGGAGTTTGAAAATTGGACTAAGACTATAAACTAATAAATATAAACTATAAATAAAAGGCTCTAGAGTTAAGATCACCACAAAATCTGAACTAATGTAGTTATTAATCGCTCCCCCAACTAATTAGAATGAACTCACAGGATAGATGCGCCCTAAAAATACCAAGAATTTCTTTCGATCAATTAATGGCTTCCCTAATAATGCAATTGTACCTATTTCATGGACGTCATACATATTAAAGACATTACAAACAGCATCCTAAAAATCCTAGCAAGTAAAATCACTATTTTATGAATAAAACCTACTTTTGATCAGGGTTCAAAAATCTGATCAAAAACGAACTTTCGTTGCGAACCTAATCACATTCAATAAATACAATTTCTAGTCAAATATTTATAATCAAGCCAACCCTACAAAGATGGGAACGAACTAACTAAAATTAGGAATAAATTAAATCATAGCATATAATTCATATTAGGGTTCAACTTAACCCTAGATTTAATACTATCTCAAACATAATAATTAATAACAAAAGCAATTAACAATGTAATCATGACACTAATTTAGAATTATGAATAAAAGACAAAAGAAGAGTAGAGATTACTTTGATGTAACTCGTCAAAAGGTGACGAGTAGGCTGCGCTCCTTCCCACCTAATTGGCAAAGACTCCCCCCATATAAACCTTATTTATAGTAGTGGAATTAGGGAAAAATACAGTGGATTAAAAAAGCCCAACTGATTCCTTCGTAACAACCCATGGGCTTCGACCAGCGTCCTTTGGGTATGCAGCAAGCAAAACAACAATTCAGAGTATTAATTCGTCATTTATCTACTCGGTTTAATTCCATGTCAATTCGTTCAAGCAGGTTGACCTGAGTTCTAGGCATCCAAATGAGGTGTTGTGACCTATCGTTCCAAGCTCTGTGCATCTAGTTCCAAATGCATAGTAATAGCATCAATCTGATGACTATATCTCGAATTATGACCCAACATAAGAGCATTGGTCAGCTAACCTTTTACAAAACTTCAACGTTTCTTTCACCTTTTAGCTAAATCACCTCAACTAAGCTATGCCATGACCCACATAGATGCTTCTTGATGTAGCCCATCCTTCCACATTCACGTTTGGTAGCTTCTTTGTAACTTGGCACAACCCGCAATGCGAGGCAAGCACTATTTGACCGTTAGCTTCTAATGACTTCATAACTCCCTATTACGCTCCGTTTGTTGTAACAGTTATATTAACAAACCGCCCCCCAAAACCATGCGTAATAACCGGAAGACTCATAAATAACCGTTAAAAAAGCTCTATAGAAGCTAACAAGGCTAAACACATTCCAAACCATAACTTTAACATCAAAAAAGACGATATATATCAAAACATAGACCACAATCTTAAATATTGAGTATGCAAAGAATCAACCGCTGAAAGGAGGGGGAAAAACAATATAAAACACGTATATCAGGCCGGTTTACTCGGATGGGCTTTTTCTCTGTTTAGCTTAGGATTTTTGGGTTTAGGTATAATAGTTAAAGTTTTATGGATTGTATCATCATTAAACTTATCAGAGCCATAGGTTTTCATTCAGTTTCTTGTCTACAATTTATGTTCAACTCAATCCGGTACATTCAATACAATTTGAATTTAGGTTTTCGTGTATTTCAATTTCTTTCTTTGTTTTCTTTTTTTTGATTCATGTTCAGTAGGATTTTGTTAGTGGCTTGGAGTATGTAGTTTAGTTTGTGGTACTTATTTTATGATCTCGTTTTATGCCCTAGAATTTATTGAGTCTGGGTTGTTGTTTATTTATTAATGTTTATTCAATTTAATGTTGTTTGTAGTTGTAGTGTTTTAATATTAAGTTGTTTTTCTATATTTTTGAATATAGTGAGTAGTTTAGATTTCTAGGCTAGGGATCCATGGATTAATTTCCAGTGTTTTTGATTATGATTAACTAATGTGATTTTGTGTTATTTATGAATTCTATTATCACGTTATATATGTGTCTTTCAATAAATCTCTGGCCAGGTTTAATGTTAGTTTTGATTTGTCAAACGATGTTGAGGAGTAAGATTACCACAATAGATCACGGGGATGATAGGCCAAAACGAGGACTAGTGAGACGGAGATACATTAGAGGGAGTTTTTGCAGGAGTACTAGATTCGAGAGAATAGTGAGCCTTAATTCATAAAGTAACTATAAATCGTGTGTATTGTTAGTCAGTTGTTGTTCAATTGATACATGGTGAGCCGATGTCTAGGCTTGTCCTATATTACTTTCGTTGTTTGATTTCGTTTAGTAGTAATTAGTCCATTGTCAGAGACCATTAAAGGCCGTTACAGAAAAGAATAACCTTGTTTACCATTAGTCGAATTTCGTTGCTTCCATAAGGATTGATACCCTATTCCTATCTAATAGTTGGAGTTGTAAGTATTAGAATAGGTATACGAATGTCCCTGATCAAACAGCGTCACAGTTATCAAATGGTTCGACCACCCAAAAATTTCTAGGCTGTTAGATAAACCAACACGATTAGGGTCGCGCCCCTATTCTCCCTCTCATCCGCGTTCTATATATCTCCCTTTTCTTCTTTCTCTTATTCCTCTTTTCTCTCCTTTTTATAGGATATAAGTAGTTAATTGTGTTTGGAAATCTAGCAACTAAAATGTGATTTTTTTTTCTATTATATAGTGAGTTTAATGTTTAATGTGATTTGAAATTTATCGTCTTAAATCTCTTTTATTTAATTCTACTTTTTAAATACAAAGTTAGTTTGTTGAGAATTAAGATCTAGGGTATTTGACTTCCTTATAAGGTAAGTATCTTAAAAATTATAGTTACCATATTGATAATTTCTGTTTAATAAAGTAAACCCATAAATTGAGTAAATAACCTCACGCGTTTGCAATAGAATACGTAAACCATTATTATTCTGATACGTAACCACAGTATAAATACGGTTTACCTCAGACAATTACTAAATAGAACCAAACGCTTCTAAAAATTACTATGATTTGTTCCTACAAGTAAGGTAAGTATTACTAACACGTAAATCACAATTATCCGTCAGTTAATCATAACCTCGTCTGAGAAATAACTATCATCGTTCAATTATGTAACCACGATATTTAAAACCAGTCAACCTCAACCTAATAAGTAGCTAAGTGATCTGATTGCTTAGCAGAAACCTATCAATTTCAAAGTAATTGACATGGGAATGATAGTGATTCATAGACACTTTATTTATAGAAACAGTTACACTTTAAACTATATAACCTTAATAATTTAAAAAATAACTTATAAGTAAAAATGGATTTAAATAATTAATTATAATAACCTCTATATGTTAAGAATAACCATCAATCATTATTTGAATAAGTAATTTAAAATAACTTTATTAATTAATCATGCAATTCACATAATTAAGAAGGTTGCTCAATAAGTTTAGAACGTGAATAACCCTCATTGTTTAAATAGGAACCAATGATTATAAATATGTAACCATTATTATTTACAATACTGTAAACATCAGTGTTTATAGAGTAACCATTGCAGGAAACCAGAACGAACAAAGAACGATTTCACGTGCATGGTTGACCATTATGTATAATGGCTGCCAACCTTCTTAGACAAAACACACGCCGTTGACCTACAATTTAACTGCAAAAAAAAATTTCTTGCTTACCTTGCTCTCCTCTTGTGCCAACAACACCCAAGGTGACCTGCAATAAAAAATAATCCATCTTCTAAAATGGATATATTTACACGTAACATCTCAGACACTCCCTCACCCGTCTAATTGATTCTTGAATTGGCACTCTTGACAATTTAGGTCGTGGTATGTGAGAAAAAGTGCTCTTCAGTCCTCTTCGTGTGATTACGGTACTCATGCGTGTTATCACACTTTGCTACAATAAAAATCATCTCAAAGCTACATACTAATCTATACTGGTTTCCCAAGTACTCGTATCCTATTACACATTATGTTAATGTGAAAAATGTCCTCAGGATGTTGTTACTTAACTTGCAGTCTTCTCACAGGCAAGAGGCTCAGCTTTTAGGGAGGCTATCTGGTGCAGGTTGGAAGAAGGCTACACAGAAAGTGTGGGACGGGGGCTTTGCAGACTCACAAAGCCCTTTTTACGGACATTCAAATGCTTTGTTAGTTTTTGCATAGTTGTGAGTAGGTTGGCTTGGGGGTGAGAACTAAAAGTCAAAAGCCAAGTAGAGAAGTGCCACCATGCTCTGTTCTGGAGCTCACGGAAACCCGTAGGTCTAGACCCGAAGGATTTTTTTCACTCGAGGGAAGGTTGCTTAAGGAGCTAACGTACTATTCTGCCTGAATTCCCAAAAGTCACTCAGCGGCCAAATCTGTGACTGATTACAGACGGTCCATATAAGATGGCGACAGTTCCCCACTCTTATCACTCATAGTGGATAAGAAGGCTTCAATATCTTTGGATTCAGGAAAGGGTAAGGACAAATAGTCCACATGTGCACCCCCGTGCTAACGGCCTCTTCCTGGTGTCATAATAATTTCATGTTATAATGTGAATATGCAATAACATTCCTATTTTTCCTAAAACACACTAGGAAATGGTGCTAGGTGATTTTTTAATGTACAAATATTTTCTCAATAACATGCATTAGGTGTCACTTAAGGATTAATCAGATTAAAAGGTAGCTTAAGACCAATTGTCCAAATTTAATCTTTACTTTAGTACAAAAGTCATGTTTACGGTCTTGTAATTAAATTTGGATCTATGTGATAAAAAATAGCTTTTTTTGTCACAACTACCTAGATTAGTATAAACATTTATACAACTACCTAACATGTTTGATTATTGTCAACAATACCAAAATAACGATTTCATCAAGAAAACACGTTAGTGGTCCTAGCTCGCACTCTCTCCATTTAATGCCAACGAAAATTACAACAATGCCTCTCAAATTCAACAATTTTGCAAGTTCTGAAATACTAATTCCATTGTGCAACCCTAAACTGACGGGCTTGCATAATCTCGTAGACACCCTTAAACGTTTTGAATCGCTCAACCAAATCGTCCCATCATTGAATTTTTTTTTCCCTGTGTTTTCTCATCAATTAACGAGGTTTGTGTGTTGTGTTGTCAGAGGGGAGTGGGGACGAAGTGGGAAGTGTTGTTGTAGACCCACAACCCCGAAGCTGGATTAGCAGCGTCGTTGTTGGCCCATAGTAGCACTCCTGATCAACGAATGTCGTAAGTACCATAACCACCTCCGAATATGTACACGTCGTAAAGGGGTCTCCAACTCAGATGCCATTTCCCATGGTCCCACCACCGTAGATAGAACATATGCTCATTCAGCAGTAGCATGTGAATGATGATGAGGAAAATGGATGGTGTGATATGAAGGGGAAAGGAAGAAAGGAGGAATTATACAGGATAAAGAAGAAGAGGAAGCAAGGCTCAAATTTAGTTAGGGTTTAAAGGACGTTTAAGGTGATCGATAGAATGATTAAATGCAAAATGTTTTGAGTTTAATTTGCAAGGGAATTTAATGGAGTAAAGTGAAGAATGGATTGAGGGAGGAATGAAGAAGGAGAGGGTTATTTGAATATAGATAAATTTGTAATTTGGGTTTTGAACTAGTATTGGAGGAGGTTCCAATACGGAACTATGTTGCGATAGAAACTTTTAGTGAGGTGGGCTACCAAACAAAATTACAAACATACACGTGTTGTAGTAAATTAAATTAAAACTGGTAGTGTTGGGCAAAAAACAGCTAAACATAGAGTAGTTGTGACAGAAAAGGGTCAAACCATTATGAATCAAGATTTCATGAATTTCAATAAGCAACGTCAAATTTCTAAAAGCAATTAAACATACAAAAAAATAACTCAATTTAATGAAGAACTCAAAATGTAGAAATGTTGAGTGTCAGCCTCATTTGAAGTCAAGATTTGTGTGTGTGGCGGACAAAACAACGTCTTTGATTGATGCTGGTAAGAACTTAATCAACAGAATTATAAAATATATTAATGTGTGTGTTTGGGAGATTAATTATCTAATAATGTGTGTTTAGGGGCGTAGACTTAGAAAGATATTTGCTGCAGAGAGAGAAAGAAGATATTGCACGAATACAAGTGGTAAAGTGCCGAAACGAGATGTGAAAACTGCCGGACCTGGAGGGTGTATTTATAGAAAAAGGGGAAGTGGTGCGCGTGAGCACATAACTTGCGCAAATGTGGTAGGCCCTTGCGCACCATGCGCACGGTTCGTTGCGCTGACGCGCACCATTGGGGGATTTGGTAAATTTTTTCTAGTTTGCAATTAATTCAAAGGATGAGATCTTATGCGTCTATGCGCAAATAATGAGTATAGCGAATGAAGGGACTATTTCTTACAATTTCCAAATCTGAAATTTACGTACTCACATGCGCCACGATGGTCGTATTTTATAATCCATTAATCAGAAATTTACTCCATATTACGATATGTTACCTCTGTAGTTCCACTTTATACGTTTCCATAAGCTTTAAAGCTACTAATTTCCGTATGAAAACCTTCTAGAATAATCAAGAAACGATTCCATAGTACATGGCCCATTTGTGGCGCTTGATTAGTTTCTATCAGTTTTTGAATAAAATAAAGTAGAAAGTAAACTCATAAAGTTAATTATACAATAATTTAAGAGTGTACTAACAAAAAGAAAATCGACTTAAAGGCATTACGGCCATCAGGTAATTATCCTCGGCGTTTCCAGCAATGGTTATTGGATTTCACAAAAGTTCGGGGGTGTTACCCCCTAGGACCCCTAAACCAGGGTGGTTTTTGTACCCTGCACCCCGACTCGCTGACCGGTCAGGAGACCCTCAATAGAGTGTGGAAGTGGAGGGACGTCCAATGAGGTGAACGACTGATTGTCGCACAAAAATTGGGCATTTTTCAAGCAATCAATCTTAGGCCATTGACCGATTGCGACGTGTGAACACTCTAATCTCATTCCTAGATGGACCAAATGTAGGTAACAATAGAAGGAAAATTCGGGCCTATCTTGGAGGATAATAAAAAATTGGGGATGTCGTTTTTAATGAACAGGTTGTCGACACACCTCGTCAAAAATAAAACCGAACAAACTCTAACTAATATAGCTAGGGAAGTAGGGATCGATCTAAGGAAAGCTATTAAATTCGACTAGCTCTAAAAAGCCTAGCGTCTAGACGGGGCTTTGGTGGAAATTTGTAAATGATTTTAGAACTAAGAAGACTAAGACCTGAAATAAGGGACGGAAAATTACAATTATAAACTCTAATTAATAGAAAACTAGGGCTATCGGTTCACGTATGATAAATAAACAAAATCCTAATAACGCTCACTAATCAATTCACTGGCATTCATTGAACTACGGGCTCACACTAAAATTCTCTCGAACTTAGACTCCCTCAAACTCGTTTACCGGGCCGCAGCGCTACGCATAAATTCGTTTTTGCCTTATTCAAGTGGTCTAATTGTGTAATCTTACCTCTCGGCCTCGATTTCCAACAATAACCTAACTTACAACTAAATCTGACCACAATTAATTGCAAATCGCTAGAAATCAATTAATAGGAATTCAATTAAAAGCCAAGAACTAATTAGAAAAACATAATTAAATTCAAAGTCAGATAGATGATCCCAAACCCTAGAGAAAACGATATCTCACTCATAATTAAGGGAACAAAAGCAAAATTGAATTAAACAACATGATCAAGAACAAGGAATTAATTGAAACTAAATTAATACTAATAAAAACTAAATTAAGAACAAAACAACAAAACTAATTACTCTAGACTAAAAACTAAGAAATAAGAGAACCATAAAAACTAAAAGACTCTTAAAAAAGCATAAGGAAGGAGATTACCAACTAAAGATTGAATGCATTGATTTGAAGCTTGAATTCAGGAACAAAGTAATAATTCTAAAATTCTAGAGAGAGAAAAAAAAACTAATTTGGAATCGTTAGGTCTAAAAATATGATAAAAACTAGTTAGGTTCGTGCCCCTTTTACATGAGTATATATAGATTTGGGTTTTATTAAAATAAAAACCACGAAGCAAAATCGCGCGGAAAAGTCAATCGGGGCGAGAGAAATACTTCACCTGCGCCCGCATAAGCCAATGCTGCTTTGTTCCCTGCGCCCGCAGCCTCGTGGTTTGAAAGTTTGAGCTGCTGATCTATGATGCGGCGCATAGATCAAAATAGTAACTAGGGCTGCTCCCGCATGTTAATTGCCTGCCTATATTTTGACGATCCTTGTTGTTTCTTCGCTAAGTCTTCGAATTCATTCGTGGCTTCTCGTAACTGGCACGCATCCAGGGCAAGTACTTTTTGGCTCGTGTCATTCAAATGACTTCATAAACTCTCTATTACCTCTGTAACATATAAACAAAATCGAAAACCACGCGAAAACCGAAAAAGATATAAAATAACCGTTAAAAGGTTCTAAAAGTCAACTAAAGATGTTTAAAACCATTCCAAAACATAACTTAACACTCGAAATACCATATTTAATCAAAAAAAAGCCACAAACTTAACTATTTAGCAATAGAATCAACCGGAAATGAGGAGAAAACACAAACATAAAACACGTATATCAAATGCCCCCAAACCGAACCTTTGCCTGTCCCGAGAAAAACACAACGAAATGACTACTCACTCATAAAAACAAAATAAGCATAAACTTAAGAGAACATCGAAGACACCATGAGCAAGGCTAGCCAATCAAGCCACCCAATTTACCGGTCTTCCTAAATAGGGTCAAACAAAACCAACCAAAGCAAGTTTAATGAATCGAGACTAGAGTAGCTCACGGGTTGTCATCCCACAATTAATGATGAGCTTATAACAATGAAGCTCTAACCCTCACCCCCAACCAAATGTGGAATTGCAGTGCAAAATGTGTTTAAATGCAATTTTAAGAACCCGAAACCCGCACCTCAACCTCATGCAAGTGGTTGAGGGTATCCACTATTCTAAATGTCGACTCGGAATGCAATAATATACGTACGACCTTGACAAAGGATTCACATCAAAATAACCGTAGCATGTGCACGAAGATCAAAAAGGGACTTTAAAAGCTTGTAACGTGGCTAGGGTGATGGGTAGGATAAAAAATTTGGGATAAGTGGTGGAATGCGGGGTATACGCATATAGAATCAAGGAAAATCGTCAACAACCTCCAAAGCAATCGTCAACAATCTCCCAACATCCAATTCAACCAAATCTAACTAAACTTTTTTTTATATTCACATCACACCATAAATCTAATAATCAATCATCACGAGGCTCACTAATCAATTCATTGGCATTCATTGAACTAGGGTTCACTAATTCTCTAGAACTTAAAATCCCTTAAACTCCTTACCGGCTCTCGCTAACATAAATTCGTTTTGCCTATTAGTCAGTGGTCTTATTGTGGTAATCTTACCTCTCGGCCTCGATTTAAACAATACCTAACTACAACTAAATCTGGCCACAATTTAATTGCAACCGCTAGAAATCAATAATAGGAATTCAATAAGAAGCAAGAACTAATTAGAAAACATAATTTAAATTCACGTCATGATATAGATCCCCTAAACCTAGAGAAAATGACTACTCACTCATAATAAAGGGAACAAAAGCAAAATGAATTTAAACACAATGATCAAGAACAAGGAATTAATTAAAACTAAATAATTACTAATAAAACTAAATTAAGAACAAAAGCAACAAAACTAATTTATCTACATAAAACTAAGAAATAAAGAGAATCATAAAACTAGAAGAATTAAAAAGCATAAGGAAAGAGATTACCAAAATAAGATTGAATTGCATTGATGTGAAAGCTTGAATTCATGAACAAAGTAATTAATCCTAAAATTCTAGAGAGAAAAAAAAGTAATTTTGGAATCCTAGGCCTAAAAATATGAAGAACTAGTTAGGTTCGTGCCCCTTTTACATAGAGTATATAGGATTTGGGTTTTATTAAATAAAACCCACGAAGCAAAACCGCGCAGAGAAAAGTCAATCGGGGCGAGATATACTTCACCTGCGCCGCATAAGCCAATCTGGCTTTGTTCCTGCGCCCGCAGCCTCTGTGGTTTGCAAGTTCTTGAGCTGCGATCTATGATGCGGGCGCATAGATCAAAATAGTACTAGGGCTGCGCCCGCATCTTAGCCTGCCTATATTTGACGATCCTTCTTGTTTTTTCGCTAGATTCTTCGAATCTCATTCGTGGCTTCTTGTAATTGGCACACATCCCAGGCAAGTACTTTTTGGCTCATTTTAGCTTCAAATGACTTCATAACTCTCTATTACGCTCCTGCAACATATAAACAAAATCGAAAACCATGGTAATAACCGAAAAGTATAAAATACCATAAAAGGTTCTAAAACTCAACTAACGATGTTAAAACCGTTCCAAACATAACTTAACATCGAATACGATATTTAATAAAAAACAAGCCAAAAAACTATTAGCATAAGAATCAACCGAAAATGAGGGAAAAAAACAACATAACACGTATATCAAATTCCCCCAAACCGAACCTTTGCTCGTCTCGAGCAAAACCAACGAAATTGACTACACCTAAAAACAAAATAAGCATCATAACTCAAAGGAACATCCGAAGACACATGGATCAAGGCTAGCCAATCAAGCACCCAATTACCGTCCTTCTGAAATACGGGTCAAACAAAACAACACACGCAAGTGTTAATGAATCGATGACTAGAGTAGCTCACGGGTTGTCACTCCAAACAATTAATGATGAGCTTATAACAATGAAGCTCTAACCCTCACCTCCCAACCAAATGTGGAATGCAGTGCAAAATGTGTTTAAATGCAATTTTAAGAACCCGAAACCCGCACCTCACACCTCATGCAAGTGTTTGAGGGTACACTCATCCTAAATGTTGACTCGGAATGCAATTAATACTCTACGACCTTGACGAAGGATTCACTTCACAATAACCATAGCATGTGCACGAAGTCAAAAAGGACTTTAATAAGCTTGTAACGTGGCTAGGGTGATGGGTAGGATAAAAATTGGGATAAGTGGTGGAATGCGGGGGGTATAGCATATAGAATCAAGGAAAAACGTTACAACTCCAAAGCAATCGTAACAATCTCCAACATCCAATTCAACCAAATCAAACTAAACTTTTCTTTATATTTAACATCAACACCATAAATTCATAATTCAATCATCAACCACTATTTCACAAACTTTAAACTTCTTTCTTTTTATTTCATTCTTTCTTTTTTTTTTTCAACTTTATTATGCTTTCATAAATTTTTTTTCTCACTTTATTTTTTGCATAATAAAACATAGTTTCACGACTCTAATGATTTTTTTTTGCTTAGAATTCAATAAAACAATAAACATAATCATCCTACATATACATACTAGGCCATGAATAAAATATGACTTTTTAATTAACTACAACAGCCTAGACATTGGTATGCAGAGCCTATATGTGAAACTTATAACTAACTTTCATTAATAACATTTCCACTATTTCACCATCAATTCTTCATAACAACCTTTCAAAACTTTATTTTAACAACATCACAACTACTTCAACTCCCCCAAACCAAGTTTGGGCATATAATGCATTATGTAAAAGGGCTAATAGGCTTGTAATGTGGCTAGAATACAAATGAAGCGATATAAAAGCTCAAAACATGGGATAGGGAAAATTTAAATGTGGGAAAATGAAATTCTGAAGCTCAAAAGAATATATGAGAGCCTTTTATCATGCGCAACATACACAAAATCCACAATTAAAGCTACTAGAATCCAAAGTCAAAACCAAGATATAATTGCACCAGGAATAAGCACACATGAAAAGAAAATATGAATGAATTTATATTCAAAAGTGGCTCAAATCCTCCCGTTAACACAGTTTAAATCCAAGACCCAAGCAGGTTGGAGAAGAGTTGACCAATAAAAGGAAAAAAGCAATCAAATTTAAGTCATAGCCCACAAATCACACATGTGGATCCATCCGCAGTCAAGAGTCATAAAGTTTTCAAAATAAGCATAGGGGTACAGAAGTAGTCATTCCGACAATAAAACTATACTGGGACACGAAATCCATTAAGCCAATTCTCTCTAAAATTAAACCTAAGAAAACAATACAATTTTTGGTCACATGTAAACTCATTCCTAATGAATGGTACAAAACATGCAACAGTCCTAAGAAAGCAATAAAACTAAACTAAGAAACCATGCTAACTCAATGATCAATTGCAAGATATTTCACTAAGGCTTTAAGAAAAAAAGCAATTTTTTATATCTACTTCACAGGTTGGGCATTTGGATATGCATGCTCCAACTTGAGAGGGGTTCTAGATTTAACATGACGCTTGCCATGTAATCAGCATATATGCATGAAATTAGTATATATATTTACGGGCTAACATGTATTATATGGTTTGGTTTTGGGCCTACGCACAAGCCTAATCAACCTGTATATATAATTATATCTCTTTGTCATGGAATAAAGACCAAGGATTCATTGATTGAATCTGTCAAACCTTTCAATATTTTCAAAATATATATATATCAGGCCAGCTTGAGGAGTGGAGCCACGTATGGGAGGACGACAAGACGAAGGATGCGCACCCACTGTAGGATAGTATAAGGAGGTAAAACCCAGGGTTGCGGAAACCATGAAGTCTAAGAGTACGACCACCCATGTTGGCCGCCAATAGGAGCAGGCTACGGCAGTGGGGCAGCGTTGTGAGGCGGTGGTTGTGAGGGCTGATGTCCGTTGCCGCGGTTGTGGTTGTGTGCGGTTATGTCCTCCTTTGTTATTGTTGCGATTATTTTTATGTCCATGATTGTTATTGTGGCCATGACTAAGTGATGAAGAGGATCCATGGTTGTCAGCGAAGCCTCAGAGGAGGAGTGAGTAAGCAAAGCAGCGCCTGAAGAGGAGGTGACGTCAAGACTATCACCACGACCTTGCTCTTCAAGTTCAAGCATAGTGCGCAACGTGACAAAGGAGGGCAGAGCAGTGAGGTGTTGGATAGTGGTGCGAAACTGCCGATAATCCTCCAAAAGACCTTTAAGAAGTTGAAGGGCCAAGCATTTGTCAGATATCTCCTCTTGACATTCTGTAAACTATCCGCGAGAACCTTAAGACGCGTACATATGGCTTCACGCCATTGAAATCGTCCAGCTTAGTATTCGTGAGTTGTGCGTCAAGTGAAGGGCTCTAGTTGTCTATTATTATTGAAGAAATTCACCACTCTATTCCATGCATCCATGGCTTTTTCATTAGGATTAAGAATGGAGTTAGTAAGAGTCAGTTGAGATAGTCCATAAATCCATTGATGGACAATATCGTCTAGACATTGCCAAGAGCAGAGGAGACGGTTTCGGTTTAAGAAGACGATGCAGCCTCCTTGGTAGGGATGATATGGTCGATCACCAAGTTCGCGCGATAATGGAGTGGAAGAGAGTAGACCAATTATTAAATTGGGTACCATCATAATCAAGAACGATAGGAATACTGGCATTGATGTTGGTGACGAGAGTCGCGGGATGAAGCTTGGTAGTGTCGGCCATGGAGAAGAAGAAGAAGCGGAACGAAGAAGAAGATGAACAAGGAAGGATGAATAAAACCTAGTCTACTGTTACTATGTGAGAAATATTTGTCGTCAGATTTCATTAATTTTGTAACCAATATATACAAGAGTGCTATTAGGGTTTACAAAGTTAGCTTAGTAATTTTACAAGTGACTAATTTCATAATTAATTTACATATATTAATAATCTATCATAATCAACTGTATATATAATTATATACTCTTTGTACGGAATACAGACAAAGGATTCATTGATTGAATCTTGTCAAAACTTTCGATATTCATATAAATATATATTATACTCTTGATGTGTCCAGTTTAGTTCAAGGTTCAGTATTTTCACTTAGGGTCCGTTGGTAGGCGCGTAAAACATTTTTAATGTAAAATATTTCATTCAAAATAGTTTTCCATGGAAAACAATTTTCATGGAAACAATTTTCCATTGTTTGGTTGCCTGTAAAAAAAGTGATGAGCATAGGGAAAATGAGGGGGTGGAATGAGATAGTGAGAAAAGAGTGTATAAGGGGATGGGGATGAAAATTGTTTCCTTTCATTTTGATAGGTGCATAAGATACCCTATTTTTATCCCTAATATTAGTCTTTAAGTTGTCTTTTTATTTACTAATTTAGGATTTTTATCTATTTTTATGGTTTTGGATATATTTACGTCATTATTTTATTTATAGCTAATTTATAATAATTGATACTTAATGTTATTGGTGTGTTTTATTTTGGTAGGCAAATATTATATCAACAAAATAAGGAGCCTAAAAGCAATATGAAAGCCTCTCTACTTCACGTGCATCAAGTGAAAAGCAAATAAAGAAAAGAAAAAAAAACAAATCTACCTTCAGTTTCCAATTCTCACGCCAAAATTCTCTACGAAATACCAAATTTTGAATCAGATGAAGATATTAGGAGAAAAATGCGGAAATCAGTTGAAAGTCTTGATGATAAATACCCCTAAATCAATCTGTGAAAAAAGGGGAGAGAAGCATATACAGAAAAAAACGTTCGTGAGGTTGAAGAAGGGGCGAATTCAGTCCAAGATCAGACAATTGAGAGAGATTGAAGAGATTGGTGAAGTTGTAGGCTGATCGAGAGCAGCGGCTGCACTAGTTCGGTTCCACAGTCATAAGTTTCTCTTCTTCTCCCCTTAATTAGTTTGTTCTTGTGGTTGAATTTGTTCCCAACTTAATTTATTCATAAGTTCAGATGAACCTATTATGTAATTGAGTCGACTGATTGAACGTTGAGTTAATCTGTTTAATTAATTCTTGGCTTTTATACAATTCGTACGATCGTTTGTTCACTACAAGAAAAACAGGTTTTTAGCGAGGGAATTTTTGCGACGGAATTATTACTTTTGCGACGGATTTTTCTGTCGGAAATTCCTACGAAACTACTTACAAAATTCAGCCCGTAACGGACATAATGCCACATTTCAGCCCGTAACGGACATAATGCCACTTTCAACAAATTAAAAACATAGACACCTCTAAATATGCAGTATATGATTGTTAAAGCTACTTTTAAGCTGAATGGAAGAGACGATAATGAAAAGGCAAGTAAACAGGCATTTTGAGGTGTTTGGAGTCATTTTGGAGTTGTCTACGTGTATTGTCTATTACTATGTGTGAGTCAATCAAGTTCATGTTGTAGGAAACATATCAGCACAGGTTGAGGATTCCTCCAATGCGAAAACTCCAAAGACGCCAAATGAGATGTATTGGAGGCAGCAGGTGGGGCAGCAGCAAGAAAGGTCGCGTCAAAGGTCTTGGTAGTGGTGCTGAGCTTTACTACGGGTCGTTCAGGCGATGTGGATCGTCACAACAGTACACTCCTCTGTCGTTTCACAAATGCAAGAACATTTTGACAAGAGGGTAGAGAATGTGACAACCAGATGCAAGAGTTCCAGCAGCAAATCAGGACCCAGATTCGTGATGAGTTAAGGCAGGAGGTTCAGAGAGGAGGTAAGAATGAGATGCAAGCAGAGATGGCCGCAATGGAGCAGAGAGAAAAAGAGAGCATATGGAGGAGCTGATGAGTCGGATTCAGGGATTCGGCACTGACTGTTGTTCTCCGTTCCAGAGTCGTCGTAGAGACCCCAGATAGACTCGGGGTAGTGGCGCAGGGGAAGGCCACTCCAGTTTAGTTACCATTACCTAGGCCTCTTGTATTTCATGATATATAGTTTAGTTCATCGCAATTATTATTATTGTTAAACTTGTTATGGTAGTATTTTATGGTAGCTGTAACACACAAATTAATTTATTTATGTTTTAAATAGTTTGCGATGGAATGTATCATCGCAACAGAATGGAAAAGGCTTTTGGTCTACATAAAGATTTGCAGGTATAAATTAGGGTTTGAAGTAGTCTTTGATTTTAGAAAGAAATTGCAAAATTCCGACGGAAATATGCAAATTGTCATATAAGAATAGAGTAATGCAACTATTGCGACGGAAATTATCGTCGCAAAAGAAATGGAAAATTAAATGGTTGCAAATTATGCACTAGTTTGCGAGGGAATTTTCCGTCGGAAAGTAGGAATTTTCCGACGGAATTTGCAAGATTTGCGACGGAATTTTCCATCGCAAATTTGCGAGGGAATTTTCCATCACAAATTTGCGACAGAAAATTCCTACTTTCCGACGGAAAATTCCCTCGGAAATTTGCGACGGAAAATTCCGTCGCAAATCTGACTTTTGCGATGGAAAATTCCCTCGCAAATTTGCGAGAAAAAATTCCGTCGCAACCGTTTTACGACGGAAATTCCGTCGGAAAATCTAAAATTTTGCGACGAAGGAATTAGCGACGACACGTTTCCGACGGAATTCCGTCGCAAAGATATTTTCCGACGGAATTTCAGGATTTAGCGACGGAATTTTTCCGTCGCAAAAAAGTGGTTTTGTTGTAGTGGACGTTATTATGGAATTTGATCTCTTTACTTGTAATTGGATGCAATTAGTTGTTTAGAGTAATCAAATTATGTTTTATGATTATTAAGCGTGGCGTTTAATAGAAAAACATATAGGGAAAATGACTTGAGATTAATGAGAGTGAGCGGCTCATCTTAGTAGTCTCTAGTGTATAAATTGTGCTAATAAAATAAGTTTATTAGGGTTGGATTTGTTTTAACAAGATTCTGGGTTGCTAGTGAGTAAGGCAAGAATTTATCGCGGCGATAATTCACCAATCTAAGTGCTAAGATAATTATTAATGTGGTCTCAGTTATAATAATTAGGACGCTTAATTGTGAATAAACAACCTATGATCGAATTGGGATATAATAGAGTTTGCTTGTCGTCATTTTTAAATAGTAGGTTAATATTTTTATTTTTGTTTGCTTTAGTTACTAGTTCAATCTAAACCCCCCAATCAATTGTTAATAGTGTAAATAGTGGTGTTTTAAATTTAGTTTTATTTTTCTTTCCAGTTAAACCTTGAATTAGGAATTTCTTAATCTCGTTGTGGGATCGACCCTTTCTTACCCTTTTACTAGTTGTTAATATGTTTGAAGGTCTAGGATAGGTTTATTAATTAATTTGTGCGGTAAACGACTCGTACCAAGTTTTGGCGTCGTTGCCGGGGAGATTATATAATTTCTTACAAATTTTAAGTTTAACTGACTTCAATTTTAAAGTTTTTATCAGCAAGCTATGACTGAGTGCAGCAGATATGCGTATTTATACTGATGCAGTAGTTTAGTCTGATGTCTGCATTTTCTTTTCTTGCTCTGAAACAATTTTTGAACCACCCCATTAATGTGTTGCATGATAGAAAAAGGTTCTGTTTTTAATGTGGATGCCAATAAGGAGGACGTTACTTTTAATAATAAAGTTGCATGCATTCTGCCACACCTTCTATGCACTTATTTGTGATCTTATTTGTGTGGCTTTTGTATTATGCACTTACGATCACCTTATTAGTGCCATTGTTTACTGTTAGTAGCTCTAAATATATAGTGTGCACAATTTTAGCGCTACTGGATTTAATGAGTACAATTTGCAACTTCTCATATTTAATTAAAGCTTAGCTTATTCTGTTAATTGCAGTTTGCACTTAGAGTGTGTCTGTGAGGTTTTAGAATATTAAAGGTTGATGGAATTTGAGTCTCATTAGGTTGGTTATAACAAGGTTTTGCTTGTTTCCGGATAATAATAATAATTATTATTATTATTTTAAAAAAAAAAAAATCGTAAGGAAACATTGTTTCAATCAAGGTTTCAATCAAGTTGAAAATGGATATATTAGTCACAATGTGAAAGTGCAAGTCAAAGAAAATTAATTAACAAAGCAACAATATTAAAAGAGAAAAGAAACCCAAAATACTACTGCTTTTCATTCCACCAAAAACCAATTTATACAAGTCTTTAAATAATAACAAAACAATGATAACCAACTACTAAATAAAATGCTAAATATTAGGAACATAACTCCACTAACGTTTAAACCCATACTCCACTAACTAAGCAGCACTACCAACTACATTATTCAATTAGGAATCCTAGACTACCAAACTCCTAAAAAATAGGAGTGTATTTTGATCATCACTCAACACTCCCCCTTGATTCAAAATCACATACACCCATCATTGATCTAAAAAATTGATGCTTAGCAGGGGAAAGAGACTTTGTAAATATATCAGCCATTTGGTCATTTGTGCCAACAAAAGTCAACTTAATCCTTTTATCAGTTACATGCTGACGGATGAAATGATGTTGAATATCCATGTGCTTGGTCCTACCATGAAAGCAAGGATTTTTAGTCATTGCTATTGCTGACTTGTTGTCACAAAATACCTCTGTTGCTCCAATTTGCTCAAAATTGAAGTCTGCAAGAATTTTCCTGAGCCAAATTGCTTGCCTTGCTGCCATAGATGCTGCTGTATACTCTGCTTCACAAGACGAGAGAGCCACGGTCTCCTGTTTCTTAGAGCACCAAGTCACAATTGCTGAACCAAAACTGAAACAATTACCCGAAGTACTTTTTCGATCATCCAAACTTCCTGCCCAATCACTGTCAGTGAACCCGATCAGCTTGCAGCTTGACACCTTTGAATACCAAAGTCCAAATCTGAAAGTTCCAGCTACATAGCGTAGAATTCTCTTGGCTGCACCAAGATGTTGCCTTGTTGGACTATGCATATACCTTGACACAACACTCACAGCAAAAGAGATGTCGGGTCGAGTGTGTGTCAAGTAATTAAGACCCCCAACTAAGCTCCTGAAATACCTTGGGTCTGCACTCTCAGTTCCATCTACACGCTGCAATTTCTCATTTGTATTCATAGGAGTTGCTACTTCTTCACAACAACCCACATTAAATTTCTTTAATAAATCAGTAGCATACTTCTCCTGACTAACAAATATGCCTTCCTCACTTTGCTTTACTTCAAGACCTAGAAAATATTGAAGAAGACCCAGATCAGTCATCTCGAAGTTGGTCATCATGCTCAACTTGAACTCAGCAACCAATGACTCACAAGAACCCATGTAAATCATATCATCGACATATAAACAGACCACCAGAAATTCTCCATTGCTTTGCCGCTTCAAATAAAGAGTAGGTTCGTTTTCACTTCTAGTGAACCCACTTTCAGAAAAGAATGCATCAATTTTGTTGTACCAAGCACGAGGTGCTTGCTTTAGCCCGTAGAGAGCTTTCCTTAGCCTGAAAACTTTTCCTTCATTGCCTTCCAGAACCAAGCCTTCTGGCTGTGAGACATAAACTTCCTCTTCCAATGTACCGTTTAAAAACGCAGATTTAACATCAAATTGATACACAGGAAGTTGAAGTTGAGCAGCTAAAGCTAAAAAGATTCTCACTGTTTCAAATCGAGCAACAGGAGAATAAGTTTCATCAAAGTCGATACCTGGCATCTGTGAGTATCCTTTGGCGACAAGTCTAGCCTTTCTCTTCTGAATGCTTCCATCAGCATTGTACTTCGTTCGGAATACCCATTTCAAACCCACAATATTCTTATCTTCAGGAGCATCAACCAACTCCCATGTTGCATTTCTGTCAATGGCCTGCAACTCTTCAATCATAGCTTCCTCCCACTCTGGTATAGCAATTGCTTCTTCAAAATTGCTTGGATCAGAAACATACAAGGCAAAGCTACAGGAATTATAAAGTTCCTGTAAACTTCGAAACTTTCTTGGAGGAGTTTCACTGTCACTGTTGGAATTTGAAGGCATTGGAGATACATTGTTACTACTTGAAGATGTAGAAGGTGGTGTGCTTGATGGAGATGACGGATTTGGATCTACTGGAGGTGTTGCATCACTCTTCTCAATATCATCAAAGCTTCCAAGAACATGATCACTTGAGCTTTCCTTTTCTTTATCCCCCCAACTAGCTTCTTCATTAAATACAACATTCCTACTAATAATAACTTTGCCACTAATTGGGTTATATAAACGATATGCTTTGGAATAATGAGAATAACCAATAAATATGCATTTATCAGATTTTTTATCAAGTTTAGAGTGAAGATTAACCAAAGCATATGCTACACAACCAAAAATTTTTAAGTGGCTTACCCGAGGCTTCCTGGATCTCCATGCTTCATAAGGTGTCTGGTTGAAGACGGCTCGAGTTGGAGAGATATTGAGCAAATACACTGCTGTTGCAACTGCTTCCCCCCAAAATTTGTCTGGAAGTCCCTTTGCCTTCAACATACTCCTTGCCATTTCAACTACTGTTCGATTTTTTCGCTCCGCAACTCCATTTTGCTCGGGTGAGTATGGAGCAGTAAGGTCTCTATGAATACCATGCTCAACACAATAGGCATCAAACTCATCAGAAACAAATTCACCGCCCCTATCAGTCCGAAGGGTGATTATGCTCCTTCCACTCTGATTCTCTACCAGGGCCTTGAAATTCTTAAAGTGCTCAAAGGCTTCAGATTTGCGCTTTAAGAAATAGACCCAACTCATCCGAGTATAATCATCAGTAAACATCAAAAAATATCTACTACCTCCCAAGGACTCAGTTTTCATGGGACCACACAGGTCTGCATGAACAAGCTCCAAACACACAGAAGCCCTCCATGATTTTCCAACAGGAAAAGAAGCTCTACTTTGCTTCCCATACACACACCTTCACAAAAATTAAGATTTTCTATTTTTGGAAGACCAACAACCATTTCTTTTTGACTCAAAAGCCTCAAACCACGCACATTCAAATGTCCATATCTCAAATGCCACAACTCTGACTCTGTTTTCCCATTGATAACTAATACTTTAGATGATAAAGCATTAGAAATATCAAGTGGGAACATTCTATTTTGAGTCATATAAATATTTGCAATATACTGACCAGATTTCTTATCAATCACCTTACACACATCATTATCAAATTCAATCTTATAACCACTACTCATCAATTGACCAACACTTAACAAGTTATGAGCTAAGCTAGGAACAAATTGTACATCATTAAGTAATTTAACATCACCTTGTGCCGTTTTGATGCCAATTGTTCCTCTGCCATCAACTTGCATCTGCTTGTCATCTCCAAGCCTTACTACACCTTTTTTTGACTCATCGAGATCTTTGAATAACTCCTTCGACCCGGACATATGATTGGAGCAGCCGCTGTCCAGGAACCATACAGAATTACACTTCTGAGTATGTGGACTAGGTGAGTGAGCCACAAACAACTTGCTTTCGTTGTTGTTACCATCCACCTTTTCGGTGAAATTTGCTTGCCTTTGTTCACTTCTCGGTTCATTCTTCTGCTTCGACCAACAATCAGCCTCTTTATGCCCATATTTTTTACAATATCGACAATCACCATGAAATTGAGTACGTCCTCTGCCTCGACCATACCCATTATCACGACCCCTGCCTCGGCCTCGAAATCCACCTCTGCTTCTACCAGAATTCCATGAATTCTCCATCTTCCCCTTAAAGGAAGATTCACCCTTTACTTGAAATGCTTTCTCCTCCTCTTGCCCAACCTCATCCTTTTTAAGCCTCACTTCATGTGCTAGCAGGGAGCACATTAATTCATCAAAGGTATAGGTAGACATATCCTTTGATTCTTCAATTGCTACAACCACATGATTGTAATCACTGTCTAAACTTCTCAAAACTTTGCTCACAACTCTTTCATTGCTAATGGTTTCACCATATGATTTCATTTGATTAACAATCCCCGACACCTTAGATAAATAACCCTGCATCGACTCTTTCTTTTTCTTCTTTAAACCATCAAATTCAGAACGAAGAGATTGCAATTTGACAGAGATTACCTTTTTATCACCAAAGTACTCATGCTTAATTATCTCCCATGCTTCCTTTGCTGTCTTGGCCGACGAAATTCGAGGAAAGATATCATCATCCATTGCCGATTGGATGAAGAACAATGCTTTTGCATCTTTCTTTCGATTATCACGCAGCTTTTGATCTGGTTCGGCTGGTGGTTCCTTCGGCTCCTCGTACCCCGTCTCAACAATCTCCCATAATTCTTGAGATTTAAATAGGGTCTGCATTTTGATGCTCCAAAGGTGATATTTTTCACCTTTGAAAGAGGGAATCAAAGGCTGGGAAGTAGTATTCACTCCATTGTTTGCCATGAATTCACTAATTAACCTCACTGTGTTTGCTCTCACTTGAAATTTTTGGGTAAAATTTTTGGGTTTTTTCTCTCTTACTTTCCCTTTCTCCTTTTTATTGGAGTAAAGGTGGACCGAACCTGGAATACACGTGCAAGCTAGACCAAGATTAATGATTTTGTGGAACAAAGTTTCTTTCTTTGACTTTTCCTTTTGGTTGCTCTGATACCATGAAAGTGCAAGTCAAAGAAAATTAATTAACAAAGCAACAATATTAAAAGAGAAAAGAAACCCAAAATACTACTACTTTTCATTCCACCAAAAACCAATTTATACAAGTCTTTAAATAATAACAAAACAATGATAACCAACTACTAAATAAAATGCTAAATATTAGGAACATAACTCCACTAACGTTTAAACCCATACTCCACTAACTAAGCAGCACTACCAACTACATTATTCAATTAGGAATCCTAGACTACCAAACTCCTAAAAAATAGGAGTGTATTTTGATCATCACTCAACACAATGTCTTAATGTTATGTTTGCATAATATTCTGTTTGAATCATATGTTTTCTTTCATCTCTTGAATTGCAAATTTAGGACAATGGGACCTGATTTTATATCTTAGCTACCTCCTTTCAAATAAAAAATGAATGCATTTTAGCAATTTGGAATGATTGTTTTATTATTTTTAGTGCTGCCTGAATGCAATAAATTGCCTTTTATTCCCTATGCAAGTCAGTTGAGTTATTGTTATGCACTTCATGCCATTGACAGAATTTAAGTAGTGGTGCAAGCACATGGTTTTATATGATTAAATTCACATGCTTGAATATTACCCCGTCAAAATTGTTGTTCAAATGGTTTGCTGTGACTCAGATTATGCTTCTGGCATCATACGTCTGTTTTAGCTTGAATTAGAATAGTATAATGAGTCTATTGCTTGTTTCCTTGGCCAAATTTTTGCAAGTATTCTAATATTAAAGCAATAAAATAGAACAAATTTGCTCTTAAAAGTGTGCTGTGAGAATCTGACCAAATGAACTAAATTGTGCTTCTTGCTACTGTACATTGTATGCTGTTGTTTTGCTCCTAAACCTGATTAATAACTGTCAGATCAGATTGCAAGCTTTCTGTTTACAGATTATTTTAATTTTTTTTCTTGAATAATATAAGTTCCTAACTTAATATCTTCTGTGTTAATTTATTTATTCTTTTTATTTATTCTTGAATAACGAAGCTAGACTTCAACGCATAATCCCTTACACCGGAGGATCTTTTGCAAACATTTACTGAGGAATCGGATCGAGAATCTGAGGATACAATATCAATCATGGGTGAGAGGACATTGAAAGAATTAGGAGCTCCAAAGCTAGATGATGAGCCATTGTGCATTGTCTTTCCCACCTTGAAACTGAATTCAGGTTTTCTTAATCTTCTTCCTAAATTTTATGGGAACGCAGGTGAGGACCCTCATAGACATTTAAAAGAATTTATTTTTGTGTGCTCTACTATGAAACCTGACGGAATTGAGCAAGATCACATTAGAATGCATGCCTTTCCATGACAAGGTGAAGATGGTTGTCGGTAATGAGTCTAAATCTAGAGTGTGTGGTATTTGTTCAGATCTTTCTCATGTTACCGATGCTTGTCCTACTTTACAAGGTGAAGATGTTAATGCTTTAGGTGGTTTTTCTGGTCAATCACAAAGAAAATACGACCCTTATTCATCAACTTATAATGAGGGTTGGCGAAACCATCCTAATTTAAGATATGGACCTAGGCCATTTGTTCAACAAAACACACAAAAACAACCTTCTGGTACATCTCTAGAGGACTTAGTAAAACAATTGGCTAATCAAATAGGCCAAGTCCATAATCAAGGTGTTCAATACCAAAATAAGACTGATACTCATTTACAAAACATAGACACTCAAATTGGTCAAATATGTACTTCTTTAAGTAATCTTGAGACACAACTTTCTGGTAAATTACCATCTCAACCAACACCTAATCCAAATGAAAATGTTAAGGCGGTTACATTAAGAAGTGGAAAAGAGTTGGTTGCGCCTAAAATAAAAAATCGCGAGGTAGAAAAAGAAGTAGAAGTGACCCCTAACAATAAATCTGATGTTGAGAACAACCATTTAGATAAAAGGGTAGCAAAAGAGAGTGAAAATAAACATGAGACAATTAATACCAAATCTGATAGTGTTTCCTTTCGTTTTCAAGATGTTCCCCCTTTCCATTCTCGATTTGCTAAAGCTAAGAAAGAGGCTCTTGATAACGAAATTCTTGATACATTTAGAAAAGTTGAGGTCAATATTCCTCTACTGGATGCTATTAAACAGGTACCTCGTTATGCTAAGTTCTTAAAAGAGCTTTGTACTAACAAAAGGCATTTTAAGCCTTGTGAAAAGGTAAGTATGGGGGAGAATATCTCTGCTGTGATTCAAAAGAAGCTTCCCCCTGAATGCAAAGACCCTGGTATGTTTTCTATTCCATGTGAAATAGGTAATTCAACATTTGAAAAGTGCATGCTAGATTTAGGTGCTTCCATAAATGTTATGCCTAAGTCTGTCTATGACACTTTAAATTTGGGTTCTTTATCTAAAACCAATGTTGTTATTCAACTTGCTGATAGATCCAATGCATATCCTATTGGAGTTTTGGAAGATGTTCTTGTTCAAGTAAATGAATTGGTTTTTCCTGCTGACTTTTATGTTCTTGATATGGGTGACAGAATTGATAATGTGCCATTACTTTTAGGAAGACCATTCCTAAAAACTTCCAAAACTAAAATTGATGTTCATGAGGGTAATCTAACAATGGAATTTGATGGAGAAATGATTAAATTTAACATTTTTGATGCTATGCGATACCTAAGTGACATTAATAATGTTAGTGCTATTGATTCTTATGATGCTGTTGATTGGATTGCTCAAAATATTTTTGATAAATGGTGTGAGACATTGCTTGAACTTGGTATTTTAAATGAAGAAGTTGAGACTAAAATGCTTGATTCTTTTGCTTCTTTGTCTGAAATGACCAAGTCTGATGCTCTTAATGCAAATATGTCTTATCTCCCTTTACCGAAGTCTTCCACTAAATTGGTTCCTTCAATTATTAAAGCACCTGAGTTAGAATTAAAACCTCTTCCTGCAAAACTAAAATATGTTTTTCTTGGTGCTCATGAGACTCTACCTGTCATTATCTCTAATTCCTTAACTCTTGATCAAGAAGAAAAACTGTTCAAAGTGCTTAAAGAACACAAAGAGGCTATTGGATGGACTTTAGCTGACATTAAAGGAATAATCTCGACTTTGTGTATGCATAGAATTTTCCTAGAAAAAGATGCTAAACCAGTTAGGCAAGCTCAAAGGCGATTAAATCCCCCAATGTTAGAAGTAGTTATGAAAGAACTCATCAAATGGTTAGATGCTGGCATAATTTATTCTATTTCAGATTCTCAATGGGTAAGCCCTGTTCATGTGGTTCCTAAAAAATCTGGAATAACTGTGGTAGAAAGTGATAAAGGTGAGCTTGTGCCTACTAGGGTCTCTAATTGGTGGAGAGTATGTATAGACTATAGGAGGCTTAACCAAGTCACTAGGAAAGACCATTTTCCTTTGCCATTTATTGATCAAATGTTAGAAAAGCTTGCTGGAAATTCCTATTTTTGCTTTCTTGATGGCTATTCTGGTTACACACAAGTTCCTATTGCTAATGAGGATCAAGAGAAAACTACTTTTACTTGTCCTTGTGGTACATTTGCGTTTAAAAGAATGCCTTTTGGCTTATGCAATGCTCTTGGTACTTTCCAAAGATGTATGATGAGTATATTTTCTGATTTGCTTGATAAAGATATGGAAGTGTTTATGGATGACTTTACTGTTTTTGGTGATTCATTTGATAGATGCCTTGATAGTTTATCGCGTGTTTTGAAAAGATGTGTGGAGACTAACCTTGTTTTGAATTTCGAAAAATGTCATTTTATGGTTGATCAAGGTGTAGTTCTTGGACATATTGTTAATGCGAAAGGGTTAGAAGTTGATAAAGCTAAAATAGAAGTCATAAGCTCTTTGCCTTACCCTACTTGTGTTCGCGAAGTTAGATCATTTTTAGGTCATGCAGGCTTTCATAGACGCTTTATTAAGGATTTTTCCAAAATTGCTTCACCATTGTGTGCTTTTCTCGCAAAAGATGCTGTTTTTGATTTCAATGATGCATGTAAAAAGGTATTTGATGAATTGAAAGAGAAATTGACCACTGCTCCTGTAATTCGATCTCCTGATTGGTCACTACCCTTTGAGATTATGTGTGACACTAGTGATAGAACTATAGGAGCTGTTCTAGGACAAAAGAAAGATAATGAATCATATATTATACACTATGCTTCTAAATCTCTTGATCCCGCTCAATGCAATTACACTGTGACTGAAAAAGAGATGTATGCTGTAATTTTTGCTTTAGAAAAATTCCGACCTTACCTACTTGGCACCCACGTGATTGTTTACTCTGACCATTCAGCCCTTAAATATTTGTTGAAAAAGAAAGATTCTAAGCCTCGACTACTTAGGTGGATGCTTTTATTACAAGAGTTTGACCTAGAAATTAGAGATAAAAAAGGTGTTGAAAACCAAGTTGCTGATCACCTAAGTAGGATAGTTCCTAGAGAAGATTGGCCCTTACTGAGTGAATTCTTCCCTGATGAGCAGCTTCTTACATTGTATAATGAGGACATTCCTTGGTATGCTGATATTGTTAACTACTTAGTTACTCAATCATTCCCTCCTCCACTCACTAAGGCTAAAAGAGATAAGATAAAAGCTGAATCTAAGCATTATATATGGGATGATCCTTACCTTTGGAAGTTTTGTTCTGATCAAATGATTAGAAGATGTGTTCCTGAATCTGAATTTTCGTCTATTTTGAATTTTTGCCATAACCTTGAAGCTGGAGGTCACTTTGGGCCTCAGCGAACTGCACATAAAGTTCTACAATGTGGTTTATATTGGCCTACATTGTTTAAAGATGCTTATATATTTTGCAAGTCTTGTGAACAATGTCAGAAAACAGGCAACATATCTAACAGACATGAAATGCCTCAACATGGAATCATAGTTTGTGAAATATTCGATTTATGGGGTATTGATTTTATGGGTCCATTTCCATCTTCTCTTGGTAATTTTTTTATTGTACTTGTTGTAGACTATGTTTCTAAATGGGTGGAAGCTAAAGCCACCGTTATTGATGATGCCAAAACTGTGGTGAAGTTTGTCAAGAGTCATATCTTCAATAGGTTTGGTATGCCCAAGGCTATGATTAGTGATAGGGGAACTCATTTTTGAAATAAAACATTTGGTGATCTCCTTGAAAAATATCATGTGACACATAGAGTAGCAACTGCTTACCATCCCCAGACTAATGGGAAAGCTGAAGTGTCAAATAGGGAAATCAAATCAATTTTAGAGAAAATGGTGAATCCTAATAGGAAAGATTGGATCCTTAGGTTAGATGACGCCTTATGGGCTTATAGGACTGCTTATAAAACACCTATAGGAATGTCACCATATCGACTTGTCTTTGGGAAAGGATGCCACTTACCTATGGAAATAGAGCATAAGTCTTATTGGGCTGTAAAGCAATGCAATATGGATTACGAACTAGCTGGAGAGAAGAGGAAACTTAGTTTACAAGAATTAGAGGAAATCAGATTAGAAGTATATGAGAATGCTCAGATTTATAAAGATAAGACCAAAGCTTTTCATGACAAAAGAATTGTTAAAACTAATTTCTCTGTAGGGCAGAAAGTTCTTTTATATAATGCTCGTTTAAAGTTATTTCCTGGTAAACTACGATCTAGATGGCTTGGCCCTTTTGTTATTACTAATATTTTTCCTCATGGTGCAGTTGAAATTCAAAGCTTGGATTCTTCTAAAGTGTTCAAAGTAAATGGCCATAGACTAAAATCATTTCATGAGTTTGAGCATGCAGGTTTCATTGAGGAAATTAGCTTACGTGAAGAATGAAGTTTAAAATACGTCGGGCCAACGACGTAAAACAAAGGCGCTCCTTGGGAGGCAACCCAAGAATGATTTAAATTATTTTGCTTTCTGGTTTTAGTTTCTGCTTTTATTTAATTAGTATTAGACATAGTTTATTTTGTGCTTTCTTTTAGTTCACCCTTTAATAAAACATGCATGCTATGGACGGTTAAGCACATCATCCACCTGGTATTTCATGTCTAGACCTGCTACATTAAAATTTTGTATGCAATTCTGGATTACACACTCTTCATGCTGCCACAAACATACACACCAGCTCTAAATTGAATTAAAGATATTCTGATTGCATCCGTTTACCTAACTTTATTTTTTCAGCACCTGTATTTACAAATTGAGTCATATTCATGCTTCAGGTTACATTAATACTCAGTAATAAATGTTCTAGCAGCAGTCATTTTAATAAATCCTAGGGAGCCAGACTATAATTTATCTTATGTTGCATTGAGCACACATTTTAGTGAAGTATTCCATTGCCCTCTCATGCTACTGTTGCTGTTAATACACAGAAACTAAACCTGCAGCCCCATGGATCCTTATAAAGCTACAGCCAATAATACTTTAAAAAGTAGAGCAGTGAGAAACAAGGCAAGTTCAAGCTGAACTAATTGGTAGTGAGGTCATGGTCCAGGGAACAATACAACACATAAGTGAAAGAAACACAAAGCAAAGGTGCTGTCCAACAGCAGCATGCACTACCTGCCACAAAACCCGCTAAGTGTTTTCTTTCCTTTCTTAATTTTTGTTTTCATCGAGGACAATGAAAAGTTTCAGTGTGGGGGAGGATGGAATAGCAATTGTGTGACTTATATTTGGTTGGTTTTGTGTGAAAGAATGGCGTAGTTGAGATATAAAATATTGTTTTACAGGTTTAAACCAACAGATATATGTGGCATATGTCCCATTTTAGGGGAGGTGCTGTCGAATTTTTTTTCTTCAGAAATGCTGTTTATATTAAAAGTCTTAGTTTCGTTTGGGTGCTTAGTTAAAAAAAATAATAATAAAAAAAAGAATTTTGAGGCTAATTAACAACAATATGAGTTTTTAAAAAAAAAAAAAAAAAAAGAGTGCTCCTATTTGTCATAGTTAACGATATGGATGGAATGACATGAAAGACGGCACTAAAACCCTCTTGACATGGGTTTTGGTAAGATGGTTTGTTTTCCTAAATGCGATGAATCGTCTCTCTTGTTTGTGTTGTTTCTCCCTAGAACTTTTAACTGAATCATGTCTCAAAAATAATTTAGGCATCTAGGTTATTTAACACCACATAAGCCAAAAGGCCTACCATTGACATTTTCCACTAGTAAACCAATTTGAGCCTAATTAGCCTATTTTTATTGGTAACTCATGCCTCTACCTAAAAAATAATTAATTCACCTTTGGAATTAGTAGGGCATATATTTAAATTGTGATGTAAGTGGATTAGTGGTTGTGATTATTTGGTGGTGTTCTAGTTATAATGTATAGTTTCAGATTAAAGGCTCCTGCGTACCAATGTCTGGGTTATTTGTAAAAAAGTGGTGAAAGGAAAAAAAAAAAAGAAAAGAAAAGATTGTTCAAACCCAGTGTATGTAAGTGTGGTGTTTTTATCTCTGCTCGATGTTCGAGTAATAGATCCGTAGGGGTATCTTAAAACCTAGTGCCTTGGGCCAACTGGACCGGGAGCCACTGGTCGAAAGCTCCGTAAGGACTACTTGGCAGAGACAAAATATTAAGAGTCCTGAAACTAATTGAAAAGGAAAATGTGAGTAAAGTTCATTGTTGAAGGAATGTGGTGTGTTTATATGATGTACTAATATTCTCTACTAGTTTCAAATCATTACCCACACATTCCCAAATATGTTCCCACACCTTCTTTACCCTAGCTTCATTAAATGCTGAAAAAGTCCTGACGATTTGAGACATGTAATAAATTTACACAATAAAGGTGAGAAACAACTCAAGCTTGTAGAACATATTGTCAAGTCAAATTTAGGGAAACGGAAGTGGCATGATTGGTTGGTCATTGAGGGGGCTACAGTTTTCTAATGTAATAAATGATCCAACTTGTTAGTGAGACACTTAAATTGTTTATTCAAATTATGTTCGTTAATTGGTTCAAAATTCCAAAATAAAGACTTTGTGGGTATGTTCTCTGCAAACCCTCACGAGACCGTACTTCCCTCAGGGGGAACTTAGGGGTTTTAAGGGCTTGTTGCACATGCTAAGTGCAATCGTGATTCCTACGACAGTGAGTAGGTTTATTGCTTTCATAGGTTAGTTTTTATTTATTTTGCTCGAGGGCGACCAAAGACTAAGTGGGGGGAATTTGATGGGTGCATAAGTACCATATTTTTATCCCTAATATTAGTCTTTAAGTTGTCTTTTATTTACTAATTTCGATTTTTTCTATTTTATGGTTTTGGATATTATTTACGTCATTATTTTATTTATAGCTAATTTTATAATAATTGATACTTAATGTTATTTGGTGTGTTGTTTTATTTTGGTAGGCAAATATTATATCAACAAATAAGGAGCCTAAAAGCCTATGAAGCCTCTCTACTTCACGGGCATCAAGTGAAAAGCAAATAAAGAAAAGAAAAAAAACAAAATCTACCTTCAGTTCCAATCTCACGCCAAAATTCTCTACCGAAATACCAAATTTTGAACAGATGAAGATATTAGGAGAAAAATGCGGAAATCAGTTGAAAGTCTTGATGATAAATACCCTAAAATCATCTGTGTGAAAAAAGGGAGAGAGAAGCATATCAGAAAAAAACGTTCGTGTGAGGTTGAAGAAGGGGCGAATTCAGTCCAAGATCAGACAATTGAGAGAGTTGAAGAAGATTGGTGAAGTTGTGGCTGATCGAGAGCAGCGCGGCTGCACTAGTTCAGTTCCCCAGTCATAAGTTTTCTCTCTTCTCCCTTAATTATTTTGTTCTTGTGGTTGAATTTGTTCCCAACTTAATTATTCATAAGTTTAGATGAACCTATTTTGTAATGAGTCCGATGATTGAACGTTGAGTTAATCTTTCTTAATTATTGTTTGGCATTACAATTCGTACGATCGTTTGTTATTATGGAATTTGATCTCTTACTTGTAATTGGATGCAATTAGTTGTTTAGAGTATCAAATTATGCTTTATGATTATTAAGCGTGGCGTTTAATAGAAAAACATATAGGGAAAATGACTTGAGATTAATGAGAGTGAGCGGCTCATCTTAGTTCTCTAGTGTATAAATTGTGCTAATAAAACAAGTTTTTAGGGTTGGATTTGTCTTAACAGATTCTGGGTTGCTAGTGAGTAAGGCAGAATTTTACGCGGCGATAATTCACCAATCTAAGTGCTAAGATAATTATTAATGTGGTCTCAGTTATATAATTAGGACGCTAATTGTGATAAAACAACCTATGATCGAATTGGGATATAATAGAGTTTGCTTGTCGGCATTTTAAATAGTAGGTTAATATTTATTTTTGTTTGCTTTAGTTATAGTTCATCTAAACCCCCAATCAATTGTTAATAGTGTAAATAGTGGTTGTTTTAAATTTAGTTTTATTTTCTTTCCAGTTAAAACTTTGAATTAGGAATTTCTTAATCTCCTCGTGGGTCGATCCTTTCTACCCTTTACAGTTTTATATGTTTGAAGGTCTAGATAGTTTATTAATTAATTTGTGCGGTAACGACCGTACCACATTTGGGAAGGAAAATAGTTTTCCATCATTGTAAGGAAACTTATTTCCATGGAAAATGATTTTTACATCCTTTGTGTACCAAACAATGTAAAATTAGAAAGGGAGGGAAAACTCTTTTCATGGAAAATGTTTTACACTCTACCAAACGGGGCCTTATTATTCAGTTTTATGATTTTTTATACCCTGTATATAATTGCGCACACATTGTTTGCTCCTCCAAACGAGTTATAATAATAATGTCTTTAGTCATTTGTTTAGGTTAAAATTTTGCAAATCATTATATTTCGATAAATGCATATTTAAAGAACCAATGTCATATGACAATTATGTTAATATTTTTTCAATAATGAAAAAAAAAATTTAATCATATATGAATGAATATTGCATACACCCAGTAAAAACGTTAAAACTATGTCAACAGTGAACTTGAACCAGTTTTTTGGTAACTAGAATTATATTCTTAATAACCTCAAAATCATTTAAAATTTAATTGAATATTTTAAACAAATAAGAATAACTTATATATATGGCATGAAAGGTATATTTATTCATTAAAAATGAATTTGTTGTATTTAGAATGTAAGTGGCCTTGTTCACCTCAACTTATTTTTGCTGATCTGAACTTATCATGCTGAACTGAAATTATTTTTACTATCTGAACTTATTTTGCTAAATGAACTATTTTTGCTAAAATCATTAACAATTTATTAAGGATTGAAACTGATTTTTGCTGAACTGAAATTATTTTTGCTGATAAATAAGTAAAAAATATAAGACGGGGGAAAGGGCCTAAGTGCATGGTAAGTTAAGCTCATTTTAAGATAATTGAAACTCAAAAAAGTGTAAATTGAAATCAAATAGTATAAATGAATTAATTTTACGAAAAATTGAATAAAATAGTCAACTTTAAAGGTTCTGCTCAAATTAATCCCTACTTTGATTAATCCAGATTTAATCCCTAATTATACCAAATCTTCCTAAAATGATTCATAATCGTGAGGGCTTTGATAACCTGTAAAAATAAGGTAAAATGCTACATGTCTCATTCTTATTGCTTATAAGTAATTCAAAATTTTAAAATAATAGTAATTAACTCTAATTTGTCAATACTTTAATTTATTAAATACAACACCAACAATTTTAACTAACACTAACTCCATTAATGCCACCACTAACTCACTAAGACACCACGACTGCCACCACAGCATTGACCCATGCAAACATGCCCATCACTCTTCAAGACCAAACTAGCTACCACAACTACACTACGACCACCCAATTATACACACAAGCACAAAACCCCCTCCCAACACCACCACTCCATCATATCACTCCGGACATTGCCGTAACGATTGATTATTGAACATGGAGAAGCAAACTGCTTGACAATTGCGGCCGACCTCAACGCACAAACCACCCAACCACTTTTCCTAACCCCACTATCATCCAACCATTCAATGATCAACCAAATTTAAGCATCTCAAAAGCACATCAATTTAATCATTATGTGGTAGGAGTGTGAAATTAAATGAAACATATACAAAGAACGGAGGAGGGGAGAATGAGGAGGAAAAAGGGTTCGATTAGTGGTGGTGAGGGTGGGTGTTTCGAATGAAATGATGATGGAGGAGAGGCGTGACGAAGAGGGGGGTGGTGATGGGAGGGGTGGTGGATGTCGTTGGAGGTGTGATTGATATTTTCAAGTGATGATGGTGATGGTGTTAAGTTCCAGATACCCATGGGACGGAGATGGTTAGGAGTTGCGAAACATGCGAGGAATGGGTGATACTATGCCGATGAATGATGACAGATGATGATGGAGTTGTTGATGGAAATGGTTGAAAGGAGAGAGAATGGTGTACATTCAAAAAAAAAAGAAAAAAGAAAAAAAAAATGGTAGATGGGTGATTGATTACGATGTCACGAGGGTGATGCGAATGGGAGAGTAAAGTAACTGTTTATCAGTGTGAAGGTCATGGGTCGGTCAAATAGAGAAGATTGCTGCAAGTTTGGTTATAACGGATTACGTAACATAGATAGAATCTTTTGAGCAGTGTGGTAAAAGTTGGGATTTTTGCTATCAATTTTTTCCTTAATTTTATAATACTTGAACACAAAAAATGTTACTACCCCATAGTTTTTTTTTACTTGTTACATAGCAAATTGGACCAAATTTTTAGGTATGTCATTTTCATTGTAGGATCACAATGCTTAAATAATATAAAAATAGATAGTTGGGAGATTGAGTTGTGTAAGTAGGATTAAAGTAAGAAAAAAAAAGTACAAAATGGTGATAAATAACAATTCTCATGTATGATTACATACCTAAAGTAATATGCCCGCAAGTATAGAAATTTCTATTTAAGGAAAATATTGCAACTAAAAACAGAGGGAGTAATTTAATCTATATTATATAATAATTTTGTAAACCGAATATATATAAACTTATACACGTAATGTATTAGTAACACACAAAAAAAAAATTCAATCATAAGTAATTGAGGAAAGCGTCGGAAACTTAATTAGTAAAGACATAAGGTATGATGTGGTTGAGTTCGACTTGAGAAAAAAAATAATCTGATTTAGTCTCATCTCACCCGTGTACAAACACGGATCTTTGATTAATTCAATTGCCAGTTATGTACTTATGTATAGTTGTCGGTAATTGTGAACTTGTGGATGTTCCAGTGACAAGTGACACCTCTTGCCCAATTATCGAAGAACTATAGAATCTAAATTAGTAATACGTACACTAGCGACTCCGGAGACAAATAATGAAAAGCATAATTTTTCTCAATAGGCCTTAGGGCCTGTTTACTCATGTGAAACGTGTTAACTGAGGTGAACTAAACTGACTGTGTTGAATTAAATTGAACTGAAAGTTTGTTTATGAAGGCCTAACCTTCGAAATGAATAGCAAATAAGAGAATAGATGAATGAACTCAAACTTAGCTGATGATTGAACGAATTTTAAAATGAAGTAAAGAGGCCCTTACTCTCTTAGGGCTTTTGATGTACCCAAACAATGACTAATTTGAGATGTTCAATTGCATCTTAATTTTAGTACTATTACACTCTTAGGTTTTAGTAGAATTAGGGAAATATATTCCGTTATTTTAAGTGGATACGTTTAGAATTTGGGATATAATGAGAAGAAAAATTACGTTTAATGTATCTATGCTATTGATAAAAAAATATAGTCTGTATAGTAATCTTGTTAAATTCTTTTCGAAGGGGGAAGTTTTTTGTTTCATCAAACATATTATTTTTGTTAAAGTATAATAGTAGATATTATATTATAGCATGTGCATTGAAAATTGTAAAAACAAAAGTGTATCAAACTTAAAGGAAACCAGGGAACCCATGTAGTTTTGAGGGGTCGGTTACAAATAAATGTTTAATATATATAGATTTACCAATTTGTTTTTATGATAAAACCCCTAGCATGTATGTACTCATTACTGTTATAGAGAAAGGTTAAAATATTACTTATATGTGGGGGTGAAGAGAGAAACAAACAGCATTGTTGCGTAATTGTGATCAGTCCTAAAAGACGATTCGCGCTAACCCGTGTGCAAGAAGACACACCGCGGACTCCTCCCAGGATTTGCACGGCGCCGAAATGTATGCCAATCACAAACCGACTGGAGCTCAGAAACATGCCCAAACCATAAAATAGTGTTTAGGTTTTAGAGAGAGAAAAATTGTGTAATTGATGTGTGTTCTGATGAAGACATGGTTGTTATTTTAACTGTGGTCCGAGGCCTAATAAGGGGAAAAGCAAGAAGGCGGGGGAAATCAAGGCTCAGTGCAATTATTTTGTAATCTGTAACAATTTTATAATATAACTGTTATAACGGAGGTGAAGGGTTTGATTTAGTCACGACTTAAAGACTAAACAAATTTTCAGTAAAAAGAATTTAATCACAAATCCAAAGACTAAACGGATTTAAAAAAAAGGATAGGAAGGCCAAAGCCCAACCCACACCCACACATAGTCATCGCATTCCCCAAGACCGGTCCCAAGCCATGCCCATGCCCATGCCGGCTCGGACTGCTCAACTCGGTCGGATCAGCTCGGCCGCGCATGTGTGTGAAGTGCTAAGCCCAAAGGCCCCACCTACCACTTGAACTTTTACGTATATAACAACCATATGACTCTTGAAATTTTTATCATGTGATATAAAAAGATTCTCATTACTTTCCTTATTTTACTCTTCTTTGAACTTCCAAAATTACTTGTCTCATAAAGGAGGGCACATAAGATGCAAAAAAGATAGAAGATATGAAAGAAAATGTTGGAGTAAGTAGCCAACTAGGGTGAGCAAAGGTCTAGTTTGGACCTGAAACCAGACCGGACCGGACCGCCGATTCCGTGTCTAAAAAAATTTGAGGTGCGGTCTTCCGTCCGTCCAAAACCGGGGTTTTCAGGTCCGGACGGCTGACCTGAATAATCATTAAAAATATTTTTTTTTTTCAAAAAAATTAATAACTAAACTTGTAAAGTTGTAATGAGTTGGAAGTATTTAAGTACCTTGATATTTGTAACGTTACTGATTAGTTGTATGTCATTAATTTAGATCCTATGTATTTTAATTTGAAGTCTAAAGTCTCTAAGATAAGTAAACAACAGGTCCAACAAGTCCAAACGGTCCAAAAGGTTCCAGCGGTCAGATATGGTTTTTTTATTAAAATTTTCAATTGAACAGAACAAAAACAATTATAAAACAGGTCAAAGGTCTGGTCCAGGTCGGACGGAATAATTTAGGTTCCGTCAGGTCAGGTCCAATTTTTTTTTACATTCCGGTCTGCCGGTTCAGCCGGTCCCGGTCCGGTCCGGTTTCGGACTGGTGCTCAGCCCTAAGCCCAACAGATGTTAGTGTCCCAAGTTGGGTTAGTTACCCATGGTGGTAGCCGAATAAGGAAGTTGGTACTTATATAATTGTCGTAATAGATGGGCTCACATCATCACATTGTGCGTAAGGGAAATGGTTAAGAATAAACTACAATGTGTATCTCATATGAGAAACGAGGGGGTGAGAAGCTATGATAAGTACTGTTATAAGGTCCTGTTCTTTTGGGTTAAATTGACATAATTGAGCTGTAATTATATACTATATATATATAATAGTATAATGTAATCATACATCCACCGACTCATGTTACGGTACATGAGCTAAAAACTTGAGGAATGTATATCATAATGAAACAATTAATGCAAGTTTGATGTTTTTTTTACAACAGCAATAGTTGTATAACTTGTATCCAACTCAAACTTCTTGAGTGTACACGTGCTAGACTTAAAGGATTTGAAGATTGCAATATTTTAGACAAATGGAAGATTGCATAATTTAGACAAATGGAAGATCACATGAATGGGTGTCAAAACGAGATGTCAATATTGACATAAGCATAATATAGATGAAATTATGAGACGGACATAATTAGTTCATAATTGACTCGTTCATTTATCATTGATACATATTATTGTGATATTTGGATTTGAAAGTCATATTAAAGCCCAATAAAAGTATATACAAGGTTACACAAGGTGGTAAATGATGAGAGACAAAACTCACTAGGCTTAGTCATGAAACTGACCAATAGGAAAAGAAAAGATTTTTATGGTTAACCTAATATTCTCATACAATAACAAATAACGTTATAAAGAAATTGGATCGGGGTTGTTAATCAGTTATGAGCATCTAAACTAATACAAAGGTTAAACCACTCTCTCCTCTCCTTTTCCCTTTGTCTTGGGTCCAAGAAAAGATAAAACTTACTTCCCCTTATATTCAGTTAGCATTGATGGTAAATTAATCTTTAACCGTGTACCAAGTAAAGGAGAAACGCTTGGCTCTACTCTCCCAAATTCTTAAATCTAGCATCGGTAATTAAATCACGTTTCAAATTTTAAAATATCATTATATCCTAATGTTATGCAGAAGCAGCATTAGGGGGGAGCAACCCGAGCGATGCGCTCGAGGCTCCCCTTGAGGAGGCCACACCTCCTTTGAAAATATCATTTTTTTAACATAGGGTTGTTTTTTTAATAGTAAATGTTGACAGTGTTTAATTTCTTTTCTTAGCTGATTCTTAATAAAACACACAAATTTGTCAATAACTTTTATCTATCTCATAATCTAAAAAAAAAAAAAGAAACTCTCAATCTTGTTGCTGCTTATGTTATGAAATTTCAATATCGCTTGTTGATATAAAAAAATAATTTGAATCAATGATCTCATAAAATAATTTATGAATTACTTGGTTACTTAGCGCATATTACTTCAAATGAAAACAGTCGAACTGAACTAAACTGGTTGGAGCTGAATGAACCGAAAGTCTTTTATGAAGTGGTTAATGACTAGCAAATAATAGAAAGCGAAATGAATTAAAACGGAGCTGAATCGAACTAAACGGCATTTTAAGCCGATAGGTAAACCGCCCTTAGTTTGATATTTATTTATATAAACGTCTTTGTGTTTACAGAGCCCTTGAATAGTTGTTGCTCCGGACCTCGATTATGTTCGAGACAGCCCTGGTTAGGCATTTTATATCTTATTTTAGGTGTACAATGAGTATATATTGTCGGTATTTATACAAGATCAAATATTGTGAGTTGTAAATGAAACTAGGGTTTTTGTAGGTACTTGTGTCCCCATCTTGAAGAATAGGAGACGTGGGTTTGTTTATAAAGGTTGGTTTTACACTTACATTTAAATTAGTGGTATGGGCTACAAAGGTGGTCTCCATGCGCTGTGTATCACTGGGCTGCACCAAAATAATCTTGATTCGAGTGATTCCATCAGTGATCCGAGTCGATCCTATCTGAGAAATTAGATATTGTTATAATTTTAGTTGTTCAGAAGTTCGGATTTGGTACAGATCACGCCTTTTTAATTGTGGATTCTCAAATATTGAAACACTTGAAAATAGGCTTCTCGCGAAACGGATCAATCGGATCCAAATTTTCTGATCGGATCACTTGGATGAGAATATTTCATTGATTTAGTAGTTTTGTATTATTTTTCAATTAACTTTTCACTTGATGGAACATCTTTTGGATCCTTCGGATATCCAGTTTTCTGATCAACATTTTCGATATTTCGGATCTATATCCGCCTTGGTTAGGATCGGGATGCCATCGCATTTAGGCCGATCTGAAAGGTCGATAGCCGACCTTCGATCAGAATGAAACCCCTAGCTGCGTTGCCGCCCTGCCCAGTTCGTATTTGGTGTTTCCGTGGCACCAGTGTGGTGTGGCTTAATTTTTAGGCCGAGTCGTACTAATATTCACAGTGTTGAGAGATCATTAGTTAAGCGGCCCTTCCAATTCTTCCGCTACATGGATTTGTTTTTTATTTCGATGTTAATTAATGAATTAACTTTTGTTACTATCGTTATGATTTGTGGCTGGCTATAAAATTGTGTTGCTCAATCGTGCTAGACACACCTTTAAATAGCTGCCTGTTCGTTCCTTTTGTTTTTTTGTACCAAATTCGAGAAGTTCCAATCTTCATTATTTAGTGTACCAATTTGGAAGAACACAGGTAAAACCTTAGAGAATAAACACCGATGAAACCGATTGCACACTCGCAGGGCATAATTACACTTCGAAATAGTGTTTCCAACAAATTGTCACGATTTTCCTCTTCTCTTCCACATTAAAATTCCGACCTACATTCATTCTAATCAGTATTTAGGATTTATATATTCTACAATCCTACATATACTACTAGTTATGATACACTAAAACTCCACTACATTACCCAATGACCAAATCCCAACAATTCTTATATTAAAAAGGGTTTGAT
>PYUH01000179.1:335611-423767 GCA_016808085.1 Suaeda aralocaspica | reverse complement strand
GCTGGAGAGAAGAGGAAACTTAGTTTACAAGAATTAGAGGAAATCAGATTAGAAGTATATGAGAATGCTCAGATTTATAAAGATAAGACCAAAGCTTTTCATGACAAAAGAATTGTTAAAACTAATTTCTCTGTAGGGCAGAAAGTTCTTTTATATAATGCTCGTTTAAAGTTATTTCCTGGTAAACTACGATCTAGATGGCTTGGCCCTTTTGTTATTACTAATATTTTTCCTCATGGTGCAGTTGAAATTCAAAGCTTGGATTCTTCTAAAGTGTTCAAAGTAAATGGCCATAGACTAAAATCATTTCATGAGTTTGAGCATGCAGGTTTCATTGAGGAAATTAGCTTACGTGAAGAATGAAGTTTAAAATACGTCGGGCCAACGACGTAAAACAAAGGCGCTCCTTGGGAGGCAACCCAAGAATGATTTAAATTATTTTGCTTTCTGGTTTTAGTTTCTGCTTTTATTTAATTAGTATTAGACATAGTTTATTTTGTGCTTTCTTTTAGTTCACCCTTTAATAAAACATGCATGCTATGGACGGTTAAGCACATCATCCACCTGGTATTTCATGTCTAGACCTGCTACATTAAAATTTTGTATGCAATTCTGGATTACACACTCTTCATGCTGCCACAAACATACACACCAGCTCTAAATTGAATTAAAGATATTCTGATTGCATCCGTTTACCTAACTTTATTTTTTCAGCACCTGTATTTACAAATTGAGTCATATTCATGCTTCAGGTTACATTAATACTCAGTAATAAATGTTCTAGCAGCAGTCATTTTAAATCCCTAGTGAGCCAGACTATAATTTATCTTATTGTTGCTATTGAGCACACACTTTTAGTGAAGTATTCCATTGCCCTCTCATGCTACTTGTTGCTGTTAATACACAGAAACTAAACCTGCAGCCCCATGGATCCTTCTATAAGCTACAGCCAATACTACTTTAAAGAAGTAGAGCAGTGGAGAAACAAGGCAAGTTCAAGCTGAACTAATTGGTAGTGAGGTCATGGTCCAGGGAACAATACAACACATAAGTGAAAGAAACACAAAGCAAAGGTGCTGTCCAACAGCAGCATGCACTACCTGCCACAAAACCCGCTAAGTGTTTTCTTTCCTTTCTTAATTTTTGTTTTCATCGAGGACAATGAAAAGTTTCAGTGTGGGGGAGGATGGAATAGCAATTGTGTGACTTATATTTGGTTGGTTTTGTGTGAAAGAATGGCGTAGTTGAGATATAAAATATTGTTTTACAGGTTTAAACCAACAGATATATGTGTGCATATGTCCTATTTTAGGGGAGGTGCTGTCGAATTTTTTTTCTTTTGTTTATACTAAAGAGTCTTAGTTTCGTTTGTGTGCTTAGTTAAAAAATAATAATAATAATAAAAAAAAAAAGAATTTTGAGCTAATTAACAACAATATGAGTTTTTTTTTTTAAAAAAAGAGTGCTCCTATTTGTCATAAGTTACATGATATGGATGGAATGACATGAAAGACGGCATAAAACCCCTCTTTGACATGGGTTTTGGTAAGATGGTTTGTTTTCCCTAAATGCGATGAATCTTGTCTCTCTTGTTTGTGTTGTTTCTCCCTAGAACTTTTAACTGAATCATGTCTCAAAAATAATTTAGGCATCTAGGTTATTTAACACCACATAAGCCAAAAGGCCTACCATTGACATTTTCCACTAGTAAACCAATTTGAGCCTAATTAGCCTATTTTTATTGGTAACTCATGCCTCTACCTAAAAAATAATTAATTCACCTTTTGGAATTAGTAGGGCATATATTTAAATTGTGATGTAAAGTGGATTGGTGGTTGTGATTATTTGGTGGTGTTCTAGTTATAATGTATAGTTTCAGATTTAAAGGCTCTGCGTACCAATGTCTGGGTTATTATGTAAAAAAGTGGTGAAAGGAAAAAAAAAAAGAAAAGAAAAGTTGTTCAAACCCAGTTATGTAAGTGTGGTGTTTTTATCTCTTGCTCGAGTAGTTCGAGTAATTAGATCCGTAGGGGTATCTTAAAACCTAGTGCCTTGGGCCAACTGGACCGGGAGCCACTGGTCGAAAGCTCGCTACATGGACTACTTGGCAGAGACAAAATATTAAGAGTCCTGAAACTAATTGAAAAGGAAAATGTGAGTAAAGTTCATTGTTGAAGGAATGTGGTGTTGTTATATGATTGTACTAATATTCTCTACTAGTTTCAAAATCATTACCACCACATTCCCAAATATGTTCCCACACCTTTCTTTTACCCTAGCTTCATTAAATGCTGAAAAAGTCCTGACGATTTGAGACATGTAATTAAATTTACACATATAAAGGTGAGAAACAACTCAAGCTTGTAGAACATATTGTCAAGTCAAATTTAGGGAAACGGAAGTGGCATGATTGGTTGGTCATTGAGGGTGCTACAGTCTTTCTTAATGTCAATAAATGATCCATACTTGTTAGTGAGACACTTAAATTATTTATTTCAAATTATGTTCGTTAATTGGTTCAAAATTCCAAAATAAAAGACTTTGTGGGTATGTCTCCTGCAAACCCTCACGAGACCGTACTCGTCCTCTAGGGGGAACTTAGGGGTTTAAAGGGCTTGTTGCACATGCTAAGTGCAATCGTGATTCCTACGACAGTGAGTTAGGTTTATTGCTTTCATAGGTTAGTTTTTATTTATTTTGCTCGAGGGCGACCAAAGACTAAGTGTGGGGGAATTTGATGGGTGCATAAGATACCATATTTTTATCCCTAATATTAGTCTTTAAGTTGTCTTTTATTTACTAATTTACGATTTTTTNTTAAGTTGTCTTTTATTTACTAATTTAGGATTTTTATCTATTTTTATGGTTTTGGATATTATTTTACGTCATTATTTTATTTTATAGCTAATTTTATAATAATTGATACTTAATGTTATTTGGTGTGTTTTTATTTTGGTAGGCAAATATTATATCAACAAAATAAGGAGCCTAAAAGCAATATGAAAGCCTCTCTACTTCACGTGCATCAAGTGAAAAGCAAATAAAGAAAAGAAAAAAAAACAAATCTACCTTCAGTTTCCAATTCTCACGCCAAAATTCTCTACCGAAATACCAAATTTTGAATCAGATGAAGATATTAGGAGAAAAATGCGGAAATCAGTTGAAAGTCTTGATGATAAATACCCTAAAATCATCTGTGAAAAAAGGGGAGAGAAGCATATACAGAAAAAAACGTTCGTGAGGTTGAAGAAGGGGCGAATTCAGTCCAAGATCAGACAATTGAGAGAGATTGAAGAAGATTGGTGAAGTTGTAGGCTGATCGAGAGCAGCGGCTGCACTAGTTCAGTTCCACAGTCATAAGTTTTCTCTCTTCTCCCCTTAATTATTTTGTTCTTGTGGTTGAATTTGTTCCCAACTTAATTTATTCATAAGTTTAGATGAACCTATTTATGTAATTGAGTCCGACTGATTGAACGTTGAGTTAATCTTTCTTAATTATTGTTCTTGGCATTTATACAATTCGTACGATCGTTTGTTATTATGGAATTTGATCTCTTTACTTGTAATTGGATGCAATTAGTTGTTTAGAGTAATCAAATTATGCTTTATGATTATTAAGCGTGGCGTTTAATAGAAAAACATATAGGGAAAATGACTTGAGATTAATGAGAGTGAGCGGCTCATCTTAGTAGTCTCTAGTGTATAAATTGTGCTAATAAAACAAGTTTATTAGGGTTGGATTTGTCTTAACAAGATTCTGGGTTGCTAGTGAGTAAGGCAAGAATTTATCGCGGCGATAATTCACCAATCTAAGTGCTAAGATAATTATTAATGTGGTCTCAGTTATAATAATTAGGACGCTTAATTGTGAATAAACAACCTATGATCGAATTGGGATATAATAGAGTTTGCTTGTCGTCATTTTAAATAGTAGGTTAATATTTTTATTTTTGTTTGCTTTAGTTACTAGTTCAATCTAAACCCCCCAATCAATTGTTAATAGTGTAAATAGTGGTGTTTTAAATTTAGTTTTATTTTTCTTTCCAGTTAAACTTTGAATTAGGAATTTCTTAATCTCCTCGTGGGATCGATCCTTTCTTACCCTTTTACTAGTTTTTAATATGTTTGAAGGTCTAGGATAGGTTTATTAATTAATTTGTGCGGTAAACGACTCGTACCACATTTGGGAAGGAAAATAGTTTTCCATCATTGTAAGGAAAAACTTATTTCCATGGAAAATGATTTTACATTCCTTTGTGTACCAAACAATGTAAAATTGAGAAAGGGAGGAAAACTCTTTTCATGGAAAATGTTTTACACTCTACCAAACGGGGCCTTATTATTCAGTTTTTTATGATTTTTTATTACCCTGTATATAATTTGCGCACACATTGTTTGCTCCTCCAAACGAGTTATAATAATAATGTCTTTAGTCATTTTGTTTAGGTTAAAATTTTGCAAATCATTATATTTCGATAAATTGCATATTTAAAAGAACCAATGTCATATGACAATATATGTTAATATTTTTTCAATAAATGAAAAAAAAAATTTAATCATATATGAATGAATATTGCATACACCCAGTAAACAGTAAAACTAATGTACAACAGTGAACTTGAACCAGTTTTTTGGTAACTAGAATTATATTCTTAATAACCTCAAAATCATTTAAAATTTAATTGAATATTTTAAACAAATAAGTAAATAACTTATATATATGGCATGATAAGGTATATTTATTCATTAAAAATGAATTTGTTAGTATTAGAATGTAAGTAAGGCCTTGTTCACCTCAACTTATTTTTGCTGATCTGAACTTATCATTGCTGAACTGAAATTATTTTTACTTATCTGAACTTATTTTTGCTAAACTGAACTTATTTTTGCTAAAATCATTAACAATTTATTAAGGATTGAAACTGATTTTTGCTGAACTGAAATTATTTTTGCTGAAAATAAGTAAAAATATATAAGACGGGGAGAAAAGGGCCTAAGTGCATGGTAAGTTAAGCTCATTTTAAGATAATTGAAACTCAAAAAAGTGTAAATTGAAATCAAAATAGTATAAATTGAATTAATTTTACGAAAAATTGATAATAAAAATGTCAACTTTAAAGGTTCTGCTCAAATTAATCCCTACTTTGATTAATCCAGATTTAATCCCTACTTATACCAAATCTTCCTAAAATGATTCATAATCTGCTGAGGGCATTTGATAACCTGTAAAATAAGGTAAAATGCTACATGTCTCATTCTTATTGCTTATAATTTAGTAATTCAAAATTTTAAAATAATTAAGTTAATTAACTCTAATTTGTTCAATACTTTAATTTATTAAATACTAACACCAACAATTTTAACTAACACTAACTCCATTAATGCCACCACTAACTCACTAAGACACCACGACTGCCACCACAGCATTGACCCATGCAAACATTGCCCCATCACTCTTCAAGACCAAACTAGCTCACCACAACTACACTACGACCACCCAATTATACACACAAGCACAAAACCCATCCCAAACACCACCACTCCATCATATCACTCCGGCACATTGCCGTAACGATTGATTATTAGAACATGGAGAAGCAAACTGCTCTGACAATTGCGGCCGACCTCAACGCCACAACCACCCCAACCACTTTTCCTAACCCCACTATCATCCAACCATTCAATGATCAACCAAATTTAAGTCATCAAAAGCACATCAATTTAATCATTTATGGTGGTAGTGGTGAAATTAAATGAAACATATACAAAGAACGGAGGAGGGGAGAATGAGGAGGAAAAAGGGTTCGATTAGTGGTGGTGAGGTGGGTGTTTCGAATGAAATGATGATGGAGGAGAGGCGTGACGAAGAGGGGGTGTGGTGATGGGAGGGGTGGTGGATGTCGTTGGAGGTTGTGATTGATATTTTCAAGTGATGATGGTGATGGTGTTAAAGTTCAAAGATACCCATGGGAAGGAGATGGTTAGGAGTTGCGAACATGCGAGGAATGGGTGATAATTATGCCGATGAATGATGACAGATGATGATGATGAGTTGTTGAATGGAAATGGTGAAAGGGAGAATAGGTGTACATTCAAAAAAATAAAGAAAAAAGAAAATGGTAGATGGGTGATGATTATCGATGATCACGAGGTAGTGAGCGAATGGGATGAGTAAAGTAACCTGTTTATCAGGTAGAAGGTCATTGGGCTCAAATAGAGAAGATTTGCTGCAAGTTTGGATTATAACGGATTACTTAAAGATAGAATTATTTTGAGCAGTGTGGTAAAAGTTGGGATTTTTGCTATCAATTTTTCCTTAATTTTATAATAACTTGAACACAAAAAATGTACTACCTCCATTGTTTTTTTTACTTGTTACATAGCAAATTGGACCAAATTTTTAGGTATGTCATTTTCATTGTAGGATCACATGCTTAAATAATATAAAAATAGATAGTTGGGAGATTTGAGTTGTGTAAGTAGGATTAAAGTAAGAAAAAAAAAGTACAAAATGGTGATAAAATAACAATTCTCATGTATGATTTACATACCTAAAGTAATAATGCCGCAAGTAAATAGAAATTTCTATTTAAGGAAAATATTGCAACTAAAAAAACAGAGGGAGTAACTTTAATCATATTATATAATAATATTTGTAAACCGAATATATATAAAACTTATACACGTAATGTATTAGGTAACACAAAAAAAATTAATCATATAGTAATTGTAGGAAAGCGTCTGGAAACTTAATTAGTAAAGACATAAGGTATGATGTGGTTGAGTCTGACTTGAGAAAAAAATAATCTCCGATTTTAGTCTCATCTCACCCGTGTACAAACCGTATCTTTGATAATTCAATTGCCAGGTTATGTACTTATGTATAGTTGTCGGTAATTGTGAACTTGTGATGGTTTCCAGTGACAAGTGACACCTCTTGCCCAATTATCGAAGAACTATAGGAATCTAAATTAGCTAATACGTACACTAGCGATCAACTCGTGAACAAACTTAATGAAAGCATAATTTTTCTCAATTAAGGCCTTTAGGGCCTGTTTACTTCATGTGAAAACAGTTTAACTGAGTTGAACTAAACTGAACTGTGTTGAATTAAATTGAACTGAAAGTTTTTTATGAAGGCCTAACCTTCGATTAATGAATAGCAAAATAAGAGAATAGATGAACTGAACTAAACTTAGCTGAATTGAATTGAACGAATTTTAAACTGAAGTAAAGAGGCCCTTACTCTCTTAGTGGCTTTTGATGTACCCAAACAATGACTAATTTGAAGATGTTCAATTGCATCTTAACTTTTAGTACTATTACATCTTAGGTTTTAGTAGAATTAGGGAAATATTATTCCGTTATTTTAAGTTGGATACGTTTAGAATTTGGGATATAATGAAAGAAAAATTAACGTATAATGTATCTATGATATTGATAAAAAAATATAGTCATGTATATGTAATCTTGTTAAATTCTTTTCGATGGGGGAAAGTTTTTTGTTTCATCAACATATTATTATTTTGTATAAAGTATAATAGTAGATATTAATGTTATAGCATGTGCATTGAAAATTGTAAAAACAAAGTGTATCAAACTTAAAGGAACCAAGGGACCACATGTAGTTTTGAGGGTCGGTTACAAATAAATGTTTAATATATATTAGATATTACCAATTTGTTTTATGATAAAACCCTCCTAGCATTGTATGTACTCATTACTGTTATAGAGAAAGGTTTAAAATATATTACTTATATGTGGGAGTGTGAAGAAACAAACAGAATTGTTGCGTCATTGTGATCACGGTCCTAAAAGACGATTTCCGCGCTAACCCGGTGCAAGAAGACACACCGCGGACTCCCTCCAGGATTTGCACGGCGCCGGAAATTGTATGCACTCACAAAACCCGACTGGAGCTCAGAACAATGCCCAAAACCATAAAATAGTGTTTAGAGTTTTAGAGAGAGAAAAATTGTGTAATTGATGTGTGTTCTGAATGAAGACATGGTTGTTATTTAAACTGTGGTCCGAGGCATAAATAGGGGAAAAGCAAGAAGGCGGAAATCAAGGTGCAATTATTTTGTAATCTTGTAACAATTTTATTAATATAACTGTTATAACGGAGGTGAAGGAGTTTGATTTAGTCACGACTTAAAAGACTAAACAAATTTTCAGTAAAAAGAATTTAATCACAAATCCAAAGACTAAACGGATTTTCAACAAAAGGATAGGAAGGCCCAAAGCCCAACCCACACCCACACACTACGCATCGCATTCCCCAAGACCCAGGTCCCAAGCCCATGCCCATGCCCATGCCCGGCTCGGACCTGCTCAACTCGGCTCGGATCAGCTCGGCACGCGCATGTGTGTGAAGTGCTAAGCCCAACGGCCCCACCTACCACTTGAACTTTTACGTATATAAACCCATATGACTCTTGAAATTTTATCAATGTGATATAAAAAGATTCTTCATATTACTTTCATTATTTTACTCTTCTTTGAACTTCCAACAATTACTTGTCTCATAAAGGAGGGCACATAAGATGCAAAAAAGATAGAAGATATGAAAGAAATGTTTGGAGTAAGTAGCCCAACTAGGGCTGAGCAAAGGTCTAGTTTGGACCTGAAACCAGACCGGACCGGACCGCCGATTCCGGTCTAAAAAAATTTGAGGTGCCGGTCTTCCGGTCCGGTCCAAAACCGGGGTTTTCAGGTCCGGACCGGCTGACCTGAATAATCATTAAAAATATTTTTTTTTTCAAAAATTAATAACTAAAACTTGTAAAGTTGTAATGTAGTTGGAAGTATTTAAGTACTTTGATATTTGTAATCGTTACTGATTAGATTGTATGTCATTAATTTAGATCCTATGTTATTATATTTGAAGTCTAAGTCTCTAAGATAAGTAACAACAGGTCCAACAAGTCCAACCGGTCCAACAGGTCCAAGCGGTCAGATAGGTTTTTTTTATTAAAATTTTCAATTGAAAGAACAAAAACAATATAAAACAGGTCCAACAGGTCTGGTCCAGGTCTGGACCGGAATAAATTTAGGTCCCGTCCAGGTCCAGGTCCAATTTTTTTTTTACATTCCGGTCTGCCGGTTCAGCCGGTCCCGGTCCGGTCCGGTTTCGGACTGGTGCTCAGCCCTAAGCCCAACAGATGTTAGTGTCCCAAGTTGGGTTTAGTTTACCCATGTTGGTAGCCGAATAAGGAAGTTTGTGACTTATATAAATTGTCGTAAATAGATGGGCTCACATCATCACATGTGCGTAAGGGAAATGGTTAAGAATAAACTCACATGTGTATCTCATATTGAGAAACGAGGGTGAGAAGCTATGATAAGTACTGTTTATAAGGTCCTGTTCTTTTGGGTTAAATTTGACATAATTGAGCTGTAATTTATATACTATATATATATATATAGTAAATGTAATCATACATCCACCGACTCATGTTACGCGTACATGAGCTAAAAACTTGAGGAATGTATATCATAATGAAAACTAATTAATGCAAGTTTGATTGCTTTCTTTTATACAACAGCAATAGTTGTATAACTTGTATCCAACTCAAAACTTCTTGAGTGTACACGTGCTAGACTTAAAGGAATTTGAAGATTGCATATATTTTAGACAAATGGAAGATTGCATATATTTTAGACAAATGGAAGATCACATGAATGGTGTCATAACGAGATGTCCAATTATTGAATAGCATAATATAGATGAAATTATGAGACGGACATAATTAGTTCATTTAATTGACTCGTCATTATATCATTGATACATATTATTAGTGATCTTTGGATTTGAAAGTCATATTAAAGCCCAATCAAATCGATAATACAAGGTTACACAAGGTGGTAAAATTGATTAGAGACAAAACTCACTAAGGACTTATGTCATGAAACTGACCAATAGGAAAAGAAAAGATTTTTATGAGTTTAACCTAATATTATAATACAATAACAAAATAACGATTATAAAGAAATATGGATCGGGGTTTAATCAGTTATGAGCATCTTAAACTAATTACAAAGGTTAAACACTCTCTCTCCTCTCCTTTTCCCTTTGTCTTGGGTCCAAGAAAAGATAAAACTTTTACTTCTTATTTCAGTTAGCATTGATGGTAAATTAATCTTTAACCGTGTACCAAGTAAAGGAGAAACGCTTGAGACTCTACTCTCCCAAATTCTTAATACTAGCATTCGGTAATTAAAATCACGTTTCAAAATTTTAAAATATCATTTAATACTCTAATTGTTATGCATAGAGCCAGCTATTAGGGGGGAGCAACCCGAGCGATGGCTCGAGGCCTCCCCTTTGAGGGGCCACACTCCTTTGAAAATATCTATTTTTTTTATACATAGGTTTGTTTTTCTTAAATAGTAAATTTGACAGTTTTTAATCTTTTCTTAGCTATTCTTAATAAACACACAAATTTGTCAATAACTTTTATCTCTCTCATAATCTAAAAAAAAAAAAAAGAAACTCTCAAGTTCTTGTTGCTGCTTATGTTATGTAAATTTCAATATCGTTGTTGATATAAAAAAAAATAATTTGAATCAATGATCTCATAAAATAATTTATTTGAATTACTTGGTTACTTAGCGCCTATTTACTTCAAATGAAAACAGTCGAACTGAACTAAACTGGTTGGAGCTGAACTGAACCGAAAGTCTTTTATGAAGGATTAATGAATAGCAAAATAAGAGAAGAGCTGAACTGAATTAAAACGGAGCTGAACTGAACTAAACGGATTTTAAGCCGAAGTAAACAGGCCCTTAGTTTGATATTTATTATTTAATAAACGTCTTTGTTGTTTAAGAGCCCTTGAATAGTTGTTGCTCCGGACCTCGATTATGTTCGAGACAGCCCTGGTTATGCATTTTAATCTTATTTTAGGTGTCAATGAGTATATATTGTCGGTATTTATACAAAGATCAAACTATTGTGAAGTTGTAAATGAACTAGTGTTTTATGTAGGTACTTTTGTCCCTCATTGAAAGAATAGGAGACGTGTGGTATGTTTATAAAGGTTGGTTTTACAACTTACATTTAAATTAGTGGTATGGGCTACAAAGGGGTCTCCCATGCGCGTGCTATCACTAGGGCTGCACAAAATAATCTGATTCGAGTGATGCAATCAGTGATCCGAGCGATCCTATCTGAGAAAGTCGAATAATTTTTATAATTTTTAGTTTCAGATAGTTCGGATTGGATACAGATCACGCCTTTTTAATTGTCGGATATCTGAAATATTCGAAACACTTGAAAATTAGGCTTCTCGGAACGGATCAATCGGATCACAAATATTTCTGATCGGATCACTTGGATTAGAATATTTCATTGAATTTAGTAGTTTTGTATTATTTTCAAATTAACTTTTCACTTTATGAATATATTTTTGGATCTTCGGATATCCAGTTATCTGATCCAACATTTTTCGGATATTTCGGATCTGATATCCGCCTTGGTTCGGATCGGATGCCAATCGCATTTTAGCCGATCTGAAAAGGTCGAATATCCGACCTTTCGATCCGAATGAACACCCCTAGCTGCCGTTGCCGCCCTGCCCAGTTCGTATTTGTGTTCGTGCACAGTGTGGTGTGGCTTAATTTTTAGGCCGAGTCGTAACTAATATTCCAGTTGTATGAGAATCATTAGTTATGCAGGCCCTTCCACATTCTTCCAGCTACATGATTTGTTTTTATTCGATTTTAATTAATTGCAATTAACTTTTTGTCTCTTCAGTTATGATTTTGGCTGGCTATAAATTGTGTTCTCTAAATCAGTAGAGACACACAATTTAATAGCTGCCTGTTCTTCCTTTTTTTTTTTTTTGTACCAAATTCGAGAGTTCCAATTCTTCCTTATTTGAGTGTACAATTTGGAAGAACACAGTGTAAAACCTTAGAGAATAAACACCGATAACCGATTGCACCTTCGTCAGGGCATAATTTACTTCGAATATAGTGTTTCCAACATGTCACGATTTTCCTCTTCTTCTTCCACATTAAAAATTCCGACCTACATTCATTCTAATCAGATTTAGGATTTATATATTTCTACAATCCTACATATACTACTACGTATATGATACATAAAACTCCACTTACATTACCCAAATGACCAAATCCCAACAATTCTTATTTAAAAAGGGTGAAAAAAAATGATGAAAAGAAGGCGATCATTACTTTACTAAAATGGAATGTCATTGTTATGGTATATGGTAATTCTATGTCACATTTAATTTGAGACAAAGGGAGTCTACGCATCTAACACATCTAGTCACGACTCACGATTAGTTGTTTTCCCTTGGAATATACCAAATGATTATCCTACTTGGATCCTATCTTTTCTCTTACATATTGTGAGCTCGGATAAATTTCGTTTTTGTTCCGCTTAAAATTAAGATATGCCTAGCTATTTTTTCTTTCACTTTTTTTTTGGGGGCAGCGATAAGTTACCTATTATGATTGCCAACATCATTTATAGGTCAACACAAATTAATTTCACTAGTTGTGCTCGTTAAGTAGTTAGGATTAGAAATAATGAGAGACTCAGAGACATTGGTACACTAAACGACCAAAGTGTCTCTAACGACTAATAAGTTTGTTATTACAATCTTAAAATAACAGATAAAAACTTTGATTACTAGACCAAGATCAACAAATTATACTTCCTTATAACTTTTAAATATTTTTTTTATAAAAGATAAAATATTCAAAACTTTCAAGTAAATTAACCAGAATGGAAATCTCTTTAATGAAAGTATGTAACTATGTAAGTGGTGTTGAGAAGTTGGTGCTGACTCAAAGCCCAAAGACAAAAGGATTAGTGGAGCTTCATATGTTGCTATACACTCTTTCTTTGAAGTAGACATGTGAGTGAGTGGAAAGTGGAAACAATTACTTGTACAAAAATTGGCCTACTTCATGTCCAAAGTGGTGGGAATTCCTACACAGCTGTCTAATAATAATGATAGTGTTATCATATTGCATTAATAATGTATCTACTACTACTACTACTACAGTGTATACTTTGTATCATATGTCATATAATTTGTATCTCACGAATTCAATGCATTACAAAGTGTAAGAAACTAAATATAATGACTAAGTCAAAATTTTGAGCTTGGAAGGGGCGTTAATTGGGAAGTATATCAACTTTAGAGCTTATTATCCTTAATGCATTATTTGATGCTCGACTTTTAAGCTCAATTATATCAGAGTGCACTCTTTTAACTTGTTGTAAAAGTAACTTATCATAGTTGATTAATGGATTTTATGTTTGTTTTGTGTTGAGTTGAATAGGATTTGTACAGTTATTAAGGTGAATAGAATGCACCCTGCATAGTTATTGATTGTTGTGAGCGGTAATCTCTCACAAAGTGATGGATGTGATTTCTAAAAACACTTGTTTAATAAAAACAAAGATTGGACAAGCAAATTCTTTCATAAGAAGTGCTTGTAGTTCATTTCCCTTTTCTTGTAGTTGCTATTGTTTGATGAAAAGATATGGAAAGGGACTTGTACGATGCAAATGACATAAAAAGTTGCATTATTTACATACACAACTAGAGGGATGGATTCCATCAAATTAGGAGGCGTTGGAGGAGTTATATTTACAAAGTTGATTATTTATTTTGATTAATTTACATTTTAAATTTATCTTACCACATATTGTAATCATATAGTAGAATTTAATCTTCTGTTGTCTTCGCTACTATCACTTCATTAAACTACGTATCTTTCTTTATAACAAAAGTGGACTCAAAAAATTAGTTTATGGGAAAATCCAATACAACCAATTTTAAAAAGATTAATATAAATTCAAATTATTTTTCAAGCATTATCGATAGTTTAGGAGATGTCGAGGCTGTTATACCACCCTCTACGTACCCCCCAACCCAATGTCAAACAATTCTAATTGGTATATTTTTTTTTTATTACCAAAATAAAATCTCACAATGACAATATTGAAACATATAAAAAACTACACATGTATTGTGTTTGTGAAGACTTTTTTCAATAGATAAAAAAAGGAACTTAAAAATTAACATTTGGTCATCAATTGTTATTTTATACATAATGTATGATGTAATAACATGACATGAGAAGTTGGACATTTTTATCTACTACCGCCTTAACTTTTTAGTTGCATCGATTGAACTTCTGCACTTTTTAATCTTGCTCAATCGTCTTTTAAGGTCTATATGTTAAAGGAAAAATGTATTCCGTATAAATCTCATTCTTTTGATTCTTATTAATGTGTATTTTATAATATGTTTTTTTATAATTTATACAAATGTACAATTTAAGTTATAAATAGATCTAATTATGCTTTACCAAGCTTGAAAAGTGAATTGTTGCAACTAAAGTGGTATAAAAAAAGTACTTTCTGATGTGGCACGCCATATCATGCCACGTGTAAGCATAATAATGGGCCACGTGTCTCATTTATCATGTAAATTGACAAGTCATATTCAGTCTACGGATTGCATGGACGACTACGTGTCGCCCTTGAGATCGTGCCACGTGTTCGGTTAAGCAGGAAAGACTACTCTATGCTATGGGCCAAAGGCCAAAGTTAGAAAAGCCCAACAAGGGCTCATAAAGACACAAAGCCAATCACCAAGGGACAAGTGTCCCAAAACCTTAGGTCACCCTTGGTGATTTTGCATATAAATACCCCATGGGGGCATTCATTCATTCATTCAATCACACTCACTCTCCTACAACTCTTACATAATACTAGAGNATTTGTACAGTTATTAAGGTGAATAGAATGCACCCTGCATAGTTATTGATTGTTGTGAGCGGTAATCTCTCACAAAGTGATGGATGTGATTTCTAAAAACACTTGTTTAATAAAAACAAAGATTGGACAAGCAAATTCTTTCATAAGAAGTGCTTGTAGTTCATTTCCCTTTTCTTGTAGTTGCTATTGTTTGATGAAAAGATATGGAAAGGGACTTGTACGATGCAAATGACATAAAAAGTTGCATTATTTACATACACAACTAGAGGGATGGATTCCATCAAATTAGGAGGCGTTGGAGGAGTTATATTTACAAAGTTGATTATTTATTTTGATTAATTTACATTTTAAATTTATCTTACCACATATTGTAATCATATAGTAGAATTTAATCTTCTGTTGTCTTCGCTACTATCACTTCATTAAACTACGTATCTTTCTTTATAACAAAAGTGGACTCAAAAAATTAGTTTATGGGAAAATCCAATACAACCAATTTTAAAAAGATTAATATAAATTCAAATTATTTTTCAAGCATTATCGATAGTTTAGGAGATGTCGAGGCTGTTATACCACCCTCTACGTACCCCCCAACCCAATGTCAAACAATTCTAATTGGTATATTTTTTTTTTATTACCAAAATAAAATCTCACAATGACAATATTGAAACATATAAAAAACTACACATGTATTGTGTTTGTGAAGACTTTTTTCAATAGATAAAAAAAGGAACTTAAAAATTAACATTTGGTCATCAATTGTTATTTTATACATAATGTATGATGTAATAACATGACATGAGAAGTTGGACATTTTTATCTACTACCGCCTTAACTTTTTAGTTGCATCGATTGAACTTCTGCACTTTTTAATCTTGCTCAATCGTCTTTTAAGGTCTATATGTTAAAGGAAAAATGTATTCCGTATAAATCTCATTCTTTTGATTCTTATTAATGTGTATTTTATAATATGTTTTTTTATAATTTATACAAATGTACAATTTAAGTTATAAATAGATCTAATTATGCTTTACCAAGCTTGAAAAGTGAATTGTTGCAACTAAAGTGGTATAAAAAAAGTACTTTCTGATGTGGCACGCCATATCATGCCACGTGTAAGCATAATAATGGGCCACGTGTCTCATTTATCATGTAAATTGACAAGTCATATTCAGTCTACGGATTGCATGGACGACTACGTGTCGCCCTTGAGATCGTGCCACGTGTTCGGTTAAGCAGGAAAGACTACTCTATGCTATGGGCCAAAGGCCAAAGTTAGAAAAGCCCAACAAGGGCTCATAAAGACACAAAGCCAATCACCAAGGGACAAGTGTCCCAAAACCTTAGGTCACCCTTGGTGATTTTGCATATAAATACCCCATGGGGGCATTCATTCATTCATTCAATCACACTCACTCTCCTACAACTCTTACATAATACTAGAGTCTCTCTCTAAAATCTCTCTCTAGATTAGTATTGTTAATTATTGTTATTTAACCTTAATCCTCCCACAAATACTTACTTAAGTATCGGAGGGGGAAAAAATCCTACAAGGATTTTGTTCCCTTGTTTTGCAGGAACCAAGGTCCGAGCCATCAGGAATTGAACAAGTCAACACCTGTCCGTATGAAGTGTAGCTCTCTAGTTCTCTCCCGCATAATCAGCTGAAGGGACGCCTTCACAAGTTTATAGCACATCACTTTCTACTAGAAATAAAGTTTGTGAATTGCGACCATAACATTTCTAGTTGTTAGAAGATAAATTTATTATTACCCTATAAGTGACATCATTTTTGAATATATAAGGCATTTGCTAATTTTCAAAGTTTGATATATGGAGTATAATCGTTTCGTAAATATCTTTTTTATATAAATATATATGAAGAAAATATACGTTAAAGACGTCTCAAAATGAAGTTGGTTTGGAAATACATTTACATCGAGTTTGAAAATTTGAATTTATTTGATCTACAAAATATGTATCTGAGTTCTCAACTTGAATATTAATATATTTGTATTAAAGTAACACATCAAAACTTTTTAAATATAGATGTAATGTATATACGGAGCAAAACAAATAAAAAAGTGAAATATATAAAGTAATTCTAGAACAATTTTAATAGTTCTTAAGGACACGAGGGTGTAGAATTTAGGTCATGTTATCCTCGTTTTTTTTTACTTATTTTCAGCAAAAACAAGTTTAGTTCAGCAAAAATAAGTTCAGATCAGCAAAAATCAGTTTTAATCCTTAATAAATTGTTAATGATTTCAACAAAAATAAGTTTAGTTCAGCAAAAAAAAAAAAGTCCAGATAAGCAAAAATAAGTTCAGATCAGCAAAAATAAGTTGAGGAGAACAGGGCTTTAGTATGTACGTATATAATTTTATTGGGAGATAAATTATTTGAGGAGGATATGTAGACAATTTATATTAGACCAATCGGTTGTACATTGTTAGGTATAAGTAAAGACGAAAATTTTGTTTATATGTTGTAAAATGAGCTAAAAATTTAGATTCAAATCAAATGAACATAAAATTTGTCTATAAGATACAAGCGGTTGTACAATATAACATCTTGAATATGTATGACTTTTTTTAAGGAGATTAGAGAGAGAATGGCATGTCATTTGGCCACTTCAAGCTTGTTTACTTCAACTTGATTTCAGTGTTCAATTCAGTTTAGTTCATTTCAATTCAGCTTAGCTCACTTCAATTCAGTTCAGTTCAGTTTACTTTAGCTCTAATCAGTTCATCTCTATTCAGTTCAATTCAACTTTTATTTTATTTTGCTAATATATTTCTTCCTAATATTTTTTGTTTATAATATACTATTTTGTTCATAATATTTAATATAAGTAGATTTTCATTCACACAAATATAAAAATATCAAATTAGTGGATTACCATTTACAAAAATATGAAACTACTACATATGAAAATATATTACTGATTTTTGTATCATAAAATATAAACTACCAATAACAAAATATTTTATATCAAAATTATTACTATGTCATATTTAAATAATATTAATATTCCATAGTTAAAAATCATCGAACCATGGTTAAATCATAGTTAAAAATCAATAATCATACTTAGTCCATAATAAAAATTATATTTGAAAGTCAAAATCAATAATAAAAAAAACATAGTTTAAAACAATTAATAGTTAAAAAAATTTACTCACTAATAATTCAAAGCCAAAAAATATTAAACCATACTAAAACCTTTCATTTCATTTCAGTTAAATTCAGTTCAGTTCAATTTAATCCAATTTAGTTATTTTCAGCAAATGTAAACAAAGCCTTAGGCCCTATTCTCCTCGACTAATTTTCTTACTTATTTTCGGTAAAAATAAGTTTTGTTTAGCAAAAATAAGTTCAGATCAGCAAAAATAAGTTCAGTTCAATAAGAATAAATTCAGTTTAGCAAAAATAAATTTCAATTTAATAAATTGTTAATATTTTCAGCAAAAATAAGTTCAGTTCAGCAAAAAACAAAAAAAAATTCAGTTCAGCAAAAATAAGTTCAAATAAGTAAAAATAAGTTGACGAGAGCGGGACCTTAGTTAGTGTACTTAAGCAAAATTGATAAAGTATTTACCTGAATTTTCCACGTCATAAATGAAGAGGCATTTTTGTGATGGAAGAGCATTTGAAATGCATCAAAAAAAATAAAATAAAGTGCATATTCAATTAGTTGCTTTTATAAAGTGTTTTGACTAGCCGATCAAAACAAAAAAAAAAAAAAAAAAAAAAAAAGAAAAAAAGAAAAGAAAAAAACAAACTCACTACTCGTACATAGTACTTTGATTGGCTAGTCAATAATTTAGTAAAATTAAAAATTCAGAATTAATAATTCTAGATTTCTAGCCATCTAATTTGATTAATTGATTCAATTGTGCCAAGGAGAATTTTTAACTAAAGAAACTAGCTTTGGTTTTCGGGCGTTGCCCAAAATCATTTGATAAAATTTTATTTTAAGATTTCTTTCATTTGTTTTGCATTTTTCATCAAAATTTAAAATATTGTAATTATATATTAATTAAATTTAATTTTGTAACAAATAGAAATGTTAAGTGAACAAATAGGAGTATTACTATTAGATATTTACTGTAGATACCCATGATATATTTTATAATTGCGATATAAAAGTTCCAAATAATTGCGAATATAATGTGAGTTTACTATGTTTATTGATAAAAAAAATTGAATATAGATTTTACATTTGAACTGTTGAACACATGATTTCAAAAGGAATTTAATGGGTNGCTCCCGTAACGACCTGTTTACTTTAACTTAATATCTGTTCAGTTCAGCTAAGCTCCATTTAGTTCATTTCAGCTCTAGCTTTATATATATATATATATATATATATATATATATATATTCATTATTATCCATTTTTCACATATTTTATTTATTAACGTAGAAAATGAATTATTAATTTTAGTGAGTTATTACTTTTTTATGATATACGTAGTGCATGTTATAATAGTTTTGTTGTGGAAAAATTAAATAGACAATAATGACATATAGCTTAATTGGTAAATAAAATGTCTCATAAGTCAAAGGTTATGAGTTCGATTCTCATTTAACAAATTTTTTGCTTTACATATGTTTTTAACTTATTACATTTCTATATTGAGAGTCAAATTTAACAGTTTATGACAAATTTTTAAGTGTAGTCTTTTTAACATCTCACAAAATTTGAGTTATTAACAGTCAAAATTAAGTGTGATCTTGAGGACCGTAATTAAAAACAAGATAGCGAGTAAAAAAAGACCTTATTACTGTTGTCTATAAGGATTGTGCTTATTTTCCACATTTGAACTTAAATGATAAACTTTTGACTATATTAAGGAGCCATTTTGTTTGGAAATTTCATCAAAAGATAAGGGAATCAACTATCCTTATTTTCTAATTCGATATTATTTGTTAAGCTTTTTTTTTTTCCAATTCCCTTTAACATCCCCATTCTCCAAAGTCTTCCAAGTTATCAAGTTACCACCATACTCCCACCACCTGGGCGTATCAATTGTCTAGCCACCACCATACCTCCATGCACTAAAAAAACCGTCCTCCTCTCCCCCTTCTTGAATTGGGATTCCCTAGTTGCCCCTCCCCCACTGTGATACCCTGATAACTACCTAAAACCAATAGGGGCTCTTTTGATCGACAATGTTTAATTTTTATTTTCCCTTTTTTATTTTCATTTTTTATTTATAAATTTTTATTTATTGTTTCAGGTGTTTCATATTATCGTCTTCGTTGTTATCAATTATTATATTTTGATCCTTAAGGGCTTGTTTGTCATCCTGTCTTGGTATTGAATCCGTTCAGTGCTTTGTTTACATTAACATACTTGCTAACCCATTATCCACAAGTGTAACTCGATTAAAGTTTGGGCATCATTATAACCTTTAAGGATCAATTTAATGTCAAATAGTCATAAAAAAAAATGTCTTGTTTGCATGTCATTTATCGTTTTGCTTCATGTGCTGCATCTTACGGGATATGAAAATTGTTCAGGTAAAGTTAGCCGGTCATTTTGTTTCTTAAGTTTTATATTTATTTAATGTCGAAATTAATTAAATAGATGATCGAAAATAATGCCTCATTTTTGAATTTCAAGTATCATTTCAAATAGATACTCCGTATATATGAATATATGATTAATTGCAATTTTAGATGAGTGTGACCATCAAATTACTGAAATAAGGTCAAATCACAAGGTAAAAATCCATAACTATATACCAAAAGAGGCCATTGATGGCATCATATATATTTGACAAGTGTCAAACTCTCATGCAAAAAATTCCCGCCAAAATTGCTTATGACATTAGTAAATTTGTTATAAAACTAATGGAAAATGGAGATATATTGAGGAGAGAATCATTGTCATTTTTTTTTATTCATGGACTTGGGATATATATATACATAAAAACATAATTGGTAACTAAAAGTAAGAGGGCGAAAAGCCTAGTTACATCAAAAGACTAGGGAATACAAAAGGCATAGGTAGTATGAAGGGGTAATGGACATCCATACTTAATATTCCATAACACTCCCCCATGGATGTCCATTATCAAATAGTGTGCCTCTTTAAAACCTTACTATGAAAAATCCTGTGGGACAAAAACCTAGTAAGGGAAAAACAGTACAACACTTTTGTCATACGCCTTAGGATGTTGCCTCATTAAAAAGACCTCTCCAGGAAAACCCAATGTGGGACCAACATGGTTAAGGAAAAAGAGTGCAACGCTTGTTTTCTCCCCCTGATGAATGTACAACTTGGAATGTTTCAGAATTATGAATCTGATGCCTTTGTGTAGTTTCACACTTGTAGTAGAATTACATTCAATTCCTTAACAGTTGATCCTTCCTATTTGAACTTCAATCCTCAAATGTTCAATAAGAGATATATTCATTTCTCCATTTTTGAGAAAATAATACATATGTTGCGTTACCATCATCTTGTACGATATTTGTTTCAAAGTGCCATAATCATTAAATGTATGCCTTCTTCTGGAAGTCATATACAATAGCTATTGATGATCAAGTATTGATCATGATCTATGATAACTCGTGATATTATCTGATGTGGCACGCCATATCATGCCACATGTCAGCATAATACTGGGCCACGTGTCCCATTATTCATGCTAATTGCCAAATGATATTCAGTCTACGGACTGCATGGACGACTACGTGTCGCCCTTGAGATTATGCCACGTGTTCGAAGAGACTACTCTATGCTATGGGCCAAAGGTTAGAAAGGCCCAACAAGGGCTCATAAAGGCACAAGCCAATTACCAAGGGGCAAGTGTCCCAAAACCCTAGGTCACCCTTGGTGATCTTGCCTATAAATACCCCATGGGTGCATTCAATTTTCATGGATTCTTACATCATACTAAGAGAATTTCTCTCACTAGTTTCCCTCTCTAGATTACCAAATTGCTAATTATTGTTAATTTGCCTTAATCCTCATACAAATACTTACTTAAGCATCGGAGGGGGAAAAAATCCTACAAGGATTTTATTCCCTTGTTTTGCGGGAATCGAGGTTCGAGCCATCAGGAAGTGAACAAGGCAACACATGTTCGTCCGAAGTGTAGCTCTCTAGTTCCCTCTCCACGTATTCCGTTGAAGAGACCCTACCAGGAACTCTTTCTACATCATTTGGCGCCGTCTGAGGGGAGGGCACCTGAGGATGACTGGTGGTTCACTTCCAACCGAGGATGAGACTCGGTACCTTGATCAATCCGGGAACTATGATACCGGACAAGGAACTGGCTCTCCTAAGGGGAAAGCAACAGAGGATCAACCCTTGACTATGGGTCAACTCAAGAGTATCTTGGAAGGTCTCAAAGAGTCCTTTACGGATGCTCTACGGGAGCATTCCTCCAAGAGAACTCATGAGGAGGGTGATCCTCGCCAGAGAAANNNNCTTAAAGGAAAGATGTATCAGGAAGATCAAGGTGAAGGAAGACTAACTTTCCAAGAGAAAGTTGAAAAAATTAAGAAGGAAAAAACTCCATTGAAAGCTCATTGGGGCACACTCAGAAAGTATCCCGTCACTCCTAAGTATAAACTAAAACGGGAGGTGGCAAAAGGACAAACTGAAGTAAGCAGGACAAGATCTGATGCTAGAGAATTCATTGAATTCAAAAGGTCATTAGCTCATGATGCTATAGAGTATCTTGAGGCTAAGAGAACTTCGAGTAAGGATGCTAGAGAATTTATCAATGAGAGGAGGGCATCTAGCAAGATGCAAGAGAATATTTAAACTCCAAACAGCCTCAGTAACGAGTCGCTCTGACTCGTCGGGTTCAACTGCAACCAAAGAGATGTCTGATTCACATCCATTTACTCTTGAATCAGATAAGCGTGATGATGAAGAGAATCTGAGATACAAGATTGAGAAGAAGAAAGCTGAAAAAGCAGATCAAGCTAGAAGAGAGTAAATGATCCAATACTGAGAGAACAGGGTGAGACCCGAGGAGCTTTATATGGCCAAGCAGGTACCTAATGATCTTACGGGGATCATCGGGGATAAAGTGGTATCTATGTCTATGAACTGGACAACCCCATTTGCTGCATCAATCATGATGGCTCCTCACCCAGTTAAGTTTAAGATGCCTAATGTAGAGGCTTTTGATGGAACAACTGATCCAGAAGAACATTTGGCAACATACAAACACTTGATGTATTTTCAAGATTTGGATGATGCAACTTGGTGCCACTATTTCCCAGCAACACTTAAGGGAATAGCTCAGAAGTGGTTTAATAGTTTACCTGACCAATCTATCAACAGTTTCCATGAGTTGAGTACAACCTTTGTACATCATTTCATGGCTAACAAACGTGAAAAGAAGACAACTATGCACTTAGCCAAAATCGTGCAAGGTGAGAAGGAATCATTAAGAAGTTACGTCCAAAGGTTCAATCTTGAATCATTGCAGATACCTAACCTTTCTGAAGGAGTTGCTTTTGATAGCTTCTTCAGAGGGCTCCGTGATGGAACCTTTAAGTTTGATGTGATCTGTAAAACCTTGAAGGGGATCCTGGAGGAGGCTGAATGCTTCATCCAAGCTCGAGAGCTATGCGCTTCCACCCGCAAGGACAAGAAAAATGATCACGGATCAAAAAACAAAGATCAGAAGAGACATGCCACTTGGATGGCTGGCTCATCAAACAAGTCAAATGATCAAAACAGGAAGAGGAAGGCGAATAATGCGCCGAGAGTTGAATTCACTAAGGATCTCCATTCAGTCTTTAAGGAGATCTGAGGGAAAGTTGACATTGATGATCCACCTCCATTAAGAAGCGCAAAAGAAGATCAAGATTCAAGTAAATATTGTTACTTTCACAAAGATGTGGGGCATCATACCAATGATTGCTTCAATCTTCGGAGAACCCTGGAAGCTCTTGCTGCTAAAGGGAAGATTAGTCAACATTTAATCAAGTCCTCTGACAAGAGTGCCAAGCAGAAGTCAGACTCTAGAAATGATGTGACTAAGAGGGCTATGAGACAGAAGATGTTGTCTATGTAATCTCTGGGGGCTTTGCTACTGGCGGACCTACCATGAGAGGAAGCAAAGAGTATGTTCGAAGCCTTGCTCGATAATCATCCCCTGAAATAGGGGTAGATGCAAAAACAAAGTTTCCTGAAGTATTGATCAGCAACAGAGATCGAGGCAAGGTTCGAACACCTCATGATGATCCCTTGGTGGTAGAGTTGAAAGTAGCAAACATGAAAGTAAAAAGAATACTTGTTGATATGGGAAGTTCATCTGATATCATCAGTTACAGTTGTCTGAGGAAGTTGAAATACGATTCTTCTAAGCTTGAGCCTATCCACCATCCCATCATTGGGTTTGGAGGACGATTTATCAATCCATTAGGAATTGTCACCTTGTCGGTTCGAATTGGAGATAAAGATTGTGCTAGAAACATGTTCGTCAAGTTCCTTGTGGTGAAGGAGCTACAAGCGTATAATGTGATCCTTGGAAGACCAACTTTGAATGCTGTTAGGGCAGTAATTGTTACTCATCTCATGCTCATGAAGTATGAGTGTAACAATGGAACTGTGGGAACCATCCATAGAGACCAGCAGTTGGCAAGAGAATGCTATATTACAACATTTAAAGCTGAAGCGTGGTCAGGTGATGTTGGGGAAACAAGTAAGAAAAGAAAGATTGAGGGAGCCCCCAAAGATCAAGTAATGGTTATTCATAGTTTGAATCAAGTTCCTAGACCTCAACTTGGAGGTGAACATGAAGACTTTGTGTTGGATGAGTTGAAGCCTGATAGAACGGTGAAAATTCAACAGACCAGGGCATTTCTGCTAATTTTACTTTCGTAGGCTATCCTCAGGCCAATGGACAAGTTGAAGCTTTTAATAAGATAATCAGTGATGGACTGAGGAAGAAGCTTGAGAAGGCTAAAGGATTATGGGTCGATGAATTATACAATGTCTTATGGTCGATAAGGACCACCGTCAAGAACTCAACTGGATAAACTCCCTTCATGTTGGTGTACGGAGCTGAAGCTGTTCTTCCCATAGAAATGTGTGAACCTACTCTCAGAGTGATGTTGTATAATGAGGATGCGAATTGGGAATTGATGAAAGCTGCTCTTGATACCCTACCTGAAGTGAGAGGTAATGCCTTGCTTAGACAGCAATTGTACAAGCTTCGGATGGATAGAGAACATAATAAAAGGGTTAATCATAGGCCCATGAAGCTTGGAGATCTGATTTCGAGAAAGATTGAAGCCATATAAAGGGCAAATGAGCAAGGNGAAGGGCAAATGAGCAAGGTAAGTTGACTCCGAATTGGGAAGGACCCTACGAGATTGTGGAAATTGTTCGAGATGGTACTTATCGACTCAAGAGTTTGGATGGTTATGAGCTGCCACGAACTTGGAATACTAATAACCTAAAGAAATATTACACGTAATCCTGATTTACGGAATCAGATGAATAGGCTACAGCCATATAAATAAGGTCAAAGTTGAACTTTTTTATAGAAACTGGAGTTTACATTCGTATTAAAATTGGCTATGGGCCATAATTAGTGAAAACTCTATTTCTGCATGTGTGATAATTTAATTTATTACATTTTATTTTGCTTATTAAGCAAGGCTAGGGCAAGACCCTAGAGCCCTAGTGAATCTTATGAATTCCCATTAGGGAAAGACTAGGGCAAGATCCCAAAGTCATACTTTGTTACTTAAGCAAAAAGAGACTTAAGACAAAGGAAGTAGGACTAAGGGTCTTACAATTAGACCAAGTGTATTAAAAGTAGGACTAAGGGTCTTACAATTAGACCAACTGCCTTAAAAATGTGACTAAGAGTCCTTGAAAATGCTAAGGGCATTAAGATTAAAAAGCTATAATACTTGCTTCGATTCCTTAAGTTTAAGGGCAATTAATACTAGAACTTCTAGTAAAGTTAGGGATCTCAGCAAAAGGCTGATCTTGGTAAACTTGAAGCTTAATTTGGGGCAAAGAGAACCCTACAAGTCTATGAGAAATGGAAAAAGGAGATAAAATTTCAAAGTTACATTTAAAATACTTCTTATAAGGAAGTATTTTCCATAGGGAACAATAAGTATTAAGATTGGTGGATGAGTAGTTATGAATTTCCTAAGGGAAATCATAAGTAAAGTTCCTAAGATCTCATGGGCAACCTTAAGAAGATGAACCAAGAGTTCATATTTTTAAACCTGTGATGCAAGATCCCATGGGAACCTTGAGAAGATGAACCAAGAGTTCATATTTTTGTACAAGGAAATCAAGCTTCAAGATTTAATAGAGTTAGAACAAAGATTGCATTGAAAGAAATCTAAATCAAATATTACAAGAAACAATTTAAAAGTGTTCCTACTAAAATCACTGTTCAAAACCTTCTAAATTAATATTGTTCAAACAAATTAAACACAATCATTAAAATTTTGAAGAAGAGCATCAGCCTTGATGTTTGTCATTATGGACTTCTGAAGCTTCTTTGCTCTTCTCTTCTTCTTCTTGCTTCTCTTTCTCAACACTCTCTTCTTCTTCATCTTCACTCCCTTCTTGAGTTTCTTCTTCTTCTGAATAGTCAAAGGAAAGAGGAGGAGTTGCTTCAGCTTGTTTTTTGATATGAACCATGTTGACATAGTTCAATCTTCTTTCAAAGGAATCAAAGGCTAGATATTCCTCTAACCCCATTCCCCAAGCTTCTAAGCACATCTCTCTAAGGAAAGCTTGACCCTCCATGTACTTCTCAACAGCAGTGGTTGAGATCTTTTGTTCAGCTTCTTCCTTTTCATTTTTTAGCTTCTCCTTTTCCTCCTCAGCTTCCTTGAGCTTCCTCTTCAGCTCATCCACTTCCTCTCGGAGTCTTTTGGCCTCTTCCTTGGCATCCTTGGCGTCTTTTTCAATGCGGCCTTGGTTAGCAATGACAGCAGAAGCCTTCTCCACAGTCTCTTTGTCAGCATGGATCTGGTTAGCCAGTTCCATGCTCCTCTCCAAGACTACTTGGTAATCTTCCTTGGTTTTGTGGAGATCTCTGGAAAGAGCATTCATTGCATGCTGCCATTTAGCCTCTATCTTATTTGTTTGAGTCACTACATAAGTAGCAGCTTTGTCATAGAATTCCATGCACTTTTTGTTTTCAGCCTTCATGGATCCATAAAGTTTGGCCAGGTGTTCCAGACGGAACATAGACTGCAAGGGAAGTGAAACAAAGAGTTAGTTGATAAAATAATAATAATGGGAAGAGAATGGAGAAGAACAAAGTTTTTGGAAGCATACCTCAGAAAGGTTATTGAAGATGGGAAGAAGGTGGCCTCTGACAGATCCCTTGAGTGACTCCTTGTACTCAAGTTCTCCACAGCTTAAGATCTCCCTAATCAACCCCCTTTTGTAGTTGGAGTCAAATTTTTTGCTGGTTGTAGGGAGATCCTCCTCGTCATCAAGGAAGTTGGGGGATTCAGCCTCATCTGTTATGGGAACCGGTAAAACTATGGCATTAGGGTTCCTGGGAGAGTTAATGGTATCTGAAGATGAGCGTATAGTTTGACAGAATCTGTGACTAAACTTACCCCCATAAGCTCTAGCTTGAGCCTTAATGCTTTCAGGAATGTTTCTCTCAATATATTTGGAGAGTCCAATGATAGGATCCTCATCAGGAGGAGAAGAAGGAGGTTCAGAAACGCCAGCTGATTGGGAAGCAAGCATTGTGTTGAGGGGAGTGGCAGAAATGCTTTCCTTCTGGAGAATGGTTAAGGCAGTCAAAGGATCAACCAACCCATTGTCACTCTCCAAGGGGTTCTCTTGTTCTGTTGGAGGAGTTCTGTTCCTCACCCCAATTACGAAATCACTCTCCCCAATCACAAAGGCACTCTTCCCAGAAAGGGAAGAAATGTGGGGACTTGACTCAGTTTGCTCAATGGGAGCAGCATCAGCTTTGGAGGAAGCACCCTTTCTTCTGCTCTTCTTTGAGCTTGTACCTTGTGCTTCTGGTACTTCCTCCTTCTTCCTCTTGTGGGAGGGTTTTGGCTTCCTCCCAGAAGGCTTGTATGTCTCCTGTAAAATATAAGTGTTAGAAAAGTACAAAGGAATACTCAACAGATCCTACTAAGATGAACAACTTTCAGAGGAAAATCAATAACTTCCCTCTTTGTGTACATCCTAGTTTGCCGACTTGAACGTACATTGACACAATGTGGGGAAGTCACTGCTTACAACTTCCTAGGTGGAGACATCAAACAATACTTCCTCTCTTGTGCTTCCCCAGGTTCAACTTGCAACTTCCAAAGCCTAAGCTTCCTAGTTTGCCGAGTTGAACGTAGAATGATACAAAAGAGGGAAGTTGAACTTACCTAACCACACTTCTCAAGGTGAAGTCATGAATTAATACTTCCTAAAGGGAAGTGTCATATTAAATCTTCCTAAGGGGAAACAATGAATTAATACTTCCTAAGGGGAAGTGTCATTTTAAATCTTCCTAAGGGGAAGTAATGAATCAGTACTTCCTAAGGGGAAGTGTCATATTAAATCTTCCTAAGGGGAAGTAATGAATTAACACTTCCTAAATGGAAGTGTTAAATTAAATCTTCCCAAGGGGAAGTAATGAATTGATACTTCGTAAAGGGAAGTGTCATATTTAATTTTCCCAAGGGGAATTGGTGAACTAATACTTCCTAAGGGGAAGTATGATCTTAAAGCTTCCTAAGGGGAAGTAAAAGGACTTCCCCTCCTTGTGTCGTTCTACGTTCAACCCGGCAAACAAGGAAGTCAAAGACTTCCCACTATGCCGAGTTGAACGCACATGGACACAAAGGAGGGAAGTCTAAAAAGTTCTAACTTCCTAAGGAAACAGACTTCCTATAAAAGGAAGTCTAAACATACTTCCTAAGGGGAAGTATGATCTTAAAGCTTCCTAAGGGGAAGTAAAAAGACTTCCCCTCCTTGTGCCATTCTACGTTCAACCCGGCAAACAAGGAAGTCAAAGACTTCCCACTTTGCCGAGTTGAACGCACATGGACACAAAGAGGAGAACTCTAAAGTCATTCTAACTTTCTAAGGGGAAGAGACTTCCTATGAAGGGAAGTCTAAATATACTTCCTAACGGGAAGTATGATCCTAAAACTTCTTACGGGGAAGTCTTAAATATTTTAGCTTCCTACGAGGGAAAAACTTCCTATAAAAGGAAGTCTACACATACTTCCTAAGTAAAAGAAAAGTTTTAAACTTCCTAAGGAGAGGGAAGACTTGTAACTATTATACAACTTCCCTACTTAGTGCCCACCTGCGTTCAAGTCGGCAAAGTAGGAAGTCACTAAGTAGGGAAGTTCCTAATAACGTTTCTAAGAGGAAGTGTTTAAGTACGCAACTTCCCTATTTAGTGCCCGCTTGCGTTCAAGCCGGCAAAATGGGAAGACTCTAAGTGAGGAAGTCTGTCTATATGATTGATAAGTAAAAAAAAATAAAAAATAATGCAAGTCTTAAGTTTTGAAAAGATGTAAAGGTTAAATACCTGAGTCTTCCCCTTCTTCGAGGAAGTGTCCTCCCCCAGCTTCTGAGATACTTGTTTCCAGAAGTCTTTTTGGTTCATGCTTCCTTTTTTGAATGAAGGGAGGTCAGCAAGAGCTTCTTCTGCAGAAAGAAAAGAACTTGGTTAGATAAGTGGAGAAAAGGAACAGAGGTTCAGCGTTAAATAATAAAGCAAAAATTACCCTGGTTATACTCATCCCCATAAATTACACCAGCAGCAACAAGGAAGTTGCGATCTAAGAAGAACTCGCTAAAGGGGATCCAGTTGAAGGGAACTGTCAGAAATTGCTTCTTGATCTCCACTGTGGTAGATCTGAAATATTCTAAGTTTTGTTGCTCAGAATCACTCAATCTAGGAAGCTCAAAGGATCTTTCTAGGCACTTTGGAAAAGGATTCCAATTTTTCAACACTTCTACAAGTTTTTTGTCATGGGACTTCACAAACACAAAATGGTTCCTCCAGTTGGGAACCTTGTTGGCCTTCTCCACACAAGTGAGGAACCCCTCACTGTTTTTCAGGTAGAACCACCCACGTTTGCAGTGGGAGGCTTTTGAGAGATGGTGAAGATGAAGGAAGACCTTAGAAGAAGCTTTCACTCCTCTAAGGCCACAAGAAGTCACATAAAGCATTATGTGAACCCAAGAATTGGGAGTAAGTTGACATAGGCCAATGTCATATTTTTTGAAGAGATTAAAAATGAATAAGGAAGTGGGGAACCTAAGCCCTAAGTCAATAACTTCAGTATATACAGGGAAGCAGTCTTCAGGGGCATCCAAAATAGTATCCCCCTTGTTAGGGATGATCAGCTCAAAATACTCATTATTAAAAATCAAGCCACTACTCAGTTTATCTTAATTTACACCATTTACATATTCATCAGAGATGACTACATCATCAGCACCAGGATAGGCACCTCTCTTCTTCTTAGGCTTGGAAGTGGTAGCCTCAGAAGCCTCTCTCTTCCCAGTAGGAATCTCCCTTACTTCCTCCTCAGGAGCTTCCTGTGCAGCTTCAGCATCTTCTCTTCCCTCAACCTGGGGAGTAGGATCTTGCTGATCAAGAGGATTCACATCTGAAACTTCAGATGCTGGAACTCTCAAAGTAGCAGTTTCTCTATAGGCAGTTTGTTTAGATCTTGCCATTGCAATTTCCTGCACAGGAAGAGAAGGAAGAAGGAAAGACCCAGACAATAAATGATCAGGAAGGACAGAAGATTGAGTTCCAACAGAAGTAGTACGAGGAGAAAGAAGTAATTTAATAGAGTTCTCATTATTATTTGGGGAAGAAGAGGATGAAGAAGCCATTGATAGATTCAAAGGAAAATAAAGACAAAGAAGTAAAAGAAAAACAAGAAAGAAAAAGAATTCAGGTAAATACCTGAAAAAGAGAAGAAAACTAGGATCTAATGTTCACACCGGGAACCACCGCACCAACTCGCCGGAAATTGCACCACAGGTCGCCGGAAATCGCCTCTGAAGTTTCTTGGGAGCTTGAGAGGATTCTTGGGAACTTTTAGAGAGAGAAAGTGAAGTAAAATGATTGAAAATGATTCACAATCATTTTCAATCATATATATATATATATAGAAATTTAAAGGGGTACAAAAGAAAATTCCCCCTTCAAATTTGAATTTCCCCTCAAAAAAACCAAAGGGGGTGGTTGAGGCATTAATAACTGCTAAGGAAGGTTAAAAAATTACTTCCGAAAGGGAAAGAGACGTCAGTTGGGGCATGGATTATGGATCCAAACACCCAAATGAGGGGTAAATGATGTGGCACGCCATATCATGCCATGTGTCAGCATAATACTGGGCCACGTGTCCCATTATTCATGCTAATTGCCAAATGATATTCAGTCTACGGACTGCATGGACGACTACGTGTCGCCCTTGAGATCATGCCACGTGTTCGAAGAGACTACTCTATGCTATGGGCCAAAGGCCAAAGGTTAGAAAGGCCCAACAAGGGCTCATAAAGGCACAAGCCAATCACCAAGGGGCAAGTGTCCCAAAACCCTAGGTCACCCTTGGTGATCTTGCCTATAAATACCCCATGGGGGCATTCAATTTTCATGGATTCTTACATCATACTTTGAGAATTTCTCTCACTAGTTTCCCTCTCTAGATTACTAAGTTGTTAATCATTACTAATTTGCCTTAATCCTCATAAAAATACTTACTTAAGCATCGGAGGGGGAAAAATCCTACAAGGATTTTATTCCCTTGTTTTGCAGAAATCGAGGTCCGAGCCATCAGGAAGTGAACAAGCCAACACCTGTCCGTCCGAAGTGTATCTCTCTACTTCCCTCTCCACGTATTCCGTTGAAGAGACCCTACCAGGAACTCTTTCTACATCATTATGAACATCATTTTTCAATCTATTGTGAATTAGTAATAAAACATACAAGTAATTTTGCTCATAGTTCTTCTAGACCATAAGAAGACTATTCTCACAATTGTTTTTCGTAAGATATTTTGTATATTATGTGAGAGTTTTTCAACGGATTAAAAAACAAACAATTCTCACATGCTCAAACTTCAGATTGAGATGTCAATAATTTATTCACCAATATTCTTCGGGTGTTTGATAATAACCACATCATTGTGATATTCAAAAATAGAATTTGGAAGGGTAGACATTTGAATGCGTCGTATGTAAGTTCTTCCGGAACTTATTATACATGATTTGCATCATGCCATTAGATCGAATTCATATGTATAATTTCAATTTATCGTAATTATAAGCTCATTGGAGACTAATTCCTTCTTGCAAGTTTTTACATTGTTGTAAATTCAACTTACTATACTACAAACAAAATTTTATATACATCACAATTATTTTATAATATAAGTGCCACATGCAATATGATGACGTGTAAAATAATAATAAGATATTGAATAAAACACAGACATACATGTATACAATGAGTGATGCATCTAAATACTATCGACACATGTTCTACGACTCACACATGCACATAAATTTAAGACTCGAAAATGTAAAACACTAAACAATGTGGATTTTAATTCGTAAATCCACTTCTTCGTTGGACTTCTGGTCCATGATAAAAATTTGATAGTTATCATTAAATCGACATCCAATTGGACATTTATTTCTTATCCCTTACACTCCTTTTGCATATGCATAAAACTTATCGGTTCCATCATATACCGGTATCATCATATTCTTTTACATATGATCTGCATGCTATTTTACAATGATATCTGAATACATGTCACATCAATACCATTATAAACTTTGATTTCTTATATCATAGGCCATCTATATATTGTAATTCAGATATTTACATACCACTTCTAGAGTATACGCTATATAATTAATATACCATTACGCTTTTAAAAGTGTCAACTGCACTATCTTGCCACATATCACAACTTTATTTTGGAACCTTAATCTACACTTCAAGTGTAGTTATACAATTATAATCGGCAAGATTTATCTCAATATATACATATAGTATAACCAAAATGTATCCCTAACGCTGTGCTTCATGAGTCATAACAATACAAATCAAATCATAAATGTGCAACATATCTTGTTAATATATGGGCAAAAGTTGGCACATAACCTCTTAAATAACCATTAAAAGGTTCATCATTTTATAATACGAAATTTAGTAATTTTTTTTCAACTTATCTGTTAGTTTTGACAAACAATAATAATTAAACTAGAGACAAGTAAAGTAGAGACAAGTATAGAGAGAGTGAGAGACCAGTAGAGAACACGCGATTTTAGCGAGGAAACCTTTCCTAGGCCCAATAGGAAGGAAAAAACCTCGACCACTAGGGATTTTGACTCAATTCTCTTTTTACTAACTAGGGCCAACGACTCTGTTACAATCCTAGTTAGTACGGACTTCTCTAAGTACCACTCAGTACTTGTTCTCCTTGAACTAGTTCCCCCTAAACAAGTTCTTCTCTTTCTCTTTCTCTCTTGGTGGCTTGGCCAACCTTCTCTATTCTCTAAGTACAACTCGGTACTTCTCTATTCTCTAAGTACAACTCAGTACTTCTTTATTCTCTAAGTACAACTCAGTACTTCTCTATTCTCTAAGTACAACTCAGTACTTCTCTATTCTCTAAGTACAACTCAGTACTTCTCTATTCTCTAAGTACAACTCAGTACTTCTCTATTCTCTAAGTACAACTCAGTACTTCTCTATTCTCTAAGTACAACTCAGTACTTCTCTATTCTCTAAGTACAACTCAGTACTTCNCCTAGTACAACTGACTCTTGTACCTAGTCTTGTATGCTTCCAATGAAGTGCGTAAGTCTTGGTTAAATTACTTCTCTTCTGATCTTCAGTATTTATAGCAAAGTTACAAGTAGGGTTTCTCTGATTTCCTTCCTTGTTTTCACACTTCATATCTCACCAATATCTTGGTGAATATTCTTCATAAAGTGAATTTAGATTAATTCTCTATCTAAATTCACATAGATTTGTTACCATAATCTTGTGTATATCTTTTCCAAATATATTCAAAGATCTTTTATGGTATCTTCTTAGAATATATCTTCCATATCTTCTCAGAATATACTTTGAAGTCTTGTTGTCATATATTCTCTGAATATTCTCAAGTGTATAAACCTTATGAGTTACGTATTGATTATTTCGATACGTACTTGAGACATCTGAACTTGAGACAAGTTCTTCTGTTGGTACAACGGCTACTAATATATGTTTATCTTGACATCAAACAAGTAACCCATTAGTAGTATGTGTTTGTCACCATCAAAACCCCTAGGGTCAACAATATCCCAATTTGTCTTTCCCTAAGTTGGTAAAATTTCTCAAATATAGGGGCGTCAAATTCTTAACCAACTTAGTATATAATTTCACACGTGCAAAATATTAAATCCAATAGAAGATTTTTCAACAAATTTCATTACTTAAAGAGTTATATTCAACAAATAATTCATTCGTCTCTTCAGGAGAACAATTTCAATGAAGTCCATTTCTTCTCTAACTTATGTTGCACATCGCACATGTATGAATTGACAAACCTTTCATATTGTTCTCTTATGGAGATCATTATCAACGGGGGACTTGTGTTATTGTGCAGTTGTCTTTCTTCTTTTCTTATTTTTTATGTGCTGACATTCAATAGCCCCAATGTTATATAAACATAGATGACTTGTATCCATTTAACTTCACTCAATGGTGATCTTCTGGATCACCAATCACTTTGATAATGAGGTTTTACTTGTCGTTAATGTGTCACATAGTGTTGAACAACATATAAGCTATTTTGGTGAACTTCTGGTCACCCACCTTACATATATTCGTCCAAAGTTGTTCAAAACTAACTTATTGTTTTCTTGAATTTTTTTCTTCAAAAACATGCAAACTATCAAAATCAACAATCTAAATATAGGTCATTCTCAGTGTTATGTCTTGCCATTCGATTTGTTTCATACACCGTACATGAAAAAGTGTCAGCACATTATATTATATCAATTGAAACTTCAAATTTTTATAACGGGTAATTATTAAACCCGGATAGCCTAATAGTATTATCACATCCAATCACTTTCTAAAACCTGGTCAATTTTTATACACTAGTGATCATTTTACAGTACGTATTTCATGCATGACCATGAATATTAATATGATGTGATATAAAACACTAATATGTGTTTCTTTCTATACTTGGCAAGACAATCAACTAATATTTGGTCAAGTAATAACTCATACTCTTCTGGAGCATATGAATGTAATCTTGATACATGCTAGTCTTATTGGACATATTAGACTCTTCTAGAGTATTTTATATGAATATTGGTACATATCAATTTTAATTAACGTGATCTCTTCTAAATGTTTATCAGAAGGTAACAATTTATTTATCTATTTATTTAATTTTTTTTTCGAGGAGACTCGTATCTCCTAGAACCTATTAGTCTTCCACTATTGCGTGCTGTCAATTCATCAGCAACTGATGTTGTCCTTCTGAGTCATTAATTGTAATTGGAGCATTCACAATTTTATACGGTCAATGGCATTCATTTTTATCCATCTTCAGGATGGTGTCATTCAAAATATTTAATTATATATCACGTGACCACATCTATTAACTAAATCATTGATATTTGGCTATTGTTTGTACTAAACTGACCGTCAAAGTATATCATCTACTTCATGTGCAAGGATTATTAAAATTAATGGAATACTCTCCACCTAATCCTTGCATATGAGACTATAAAATTAATTCAACAACCTTTAAATCTCATGTTACTCTTAAGCCATAAATTAGTTTGGCAAGGTCATGTATCAAATAAAAAAACATACTCTTACATGATCCTCTTGTCCGACTATTCAATCTTTATATGAAATTATCTCAAAAGTATGGGCATAGTGGATACATTATTTTTCAACTTAGTAGCTCAAAATGTCAAAGATATATTTAGTCTCAAAGTCCACGTAGTCATGAGATCAAGGAAACTTCGNACGTAGTCATGAAATCAAGGAAACTTCGTGCAAAAACATGCTTATTATTCTTTAAAACATACAAATTCTTATTCACTTCTAGTAAATTAGTAAATCTAGTGATCTAAGCATAAACAAAAATCACCTAGAGTTTGCACTAGTAGAAAAAATGGATTTTGCTGCGCCAAATTTGCTGCGGTTTTTTGACATTTTTAAAGAACCGCAGCAAATAACAGTTGATGATTTCAACACAAAATAATTTGCTGCGGTTATTCTATTTGCTGCGGTTGTTTATTCTATTTGCTGCGGTTGAACCGCAGCAAATAATCCAACAACAATAATTAAAAAGCTTCAGCCCAAGCCCAGCAATAAAAACCCTATTTTAACCCACTTCGTGTATATACCCGGCCTCCCCCCTTTTCCTTCTTATTTTTGTCCTAACCCTTTCCTCAAACCCTAACCCTTCAATCCCCTTCTCTCACTCAATGTCGCCTCTCACCCTCATTCCCCTTCTTTCTCTCACTCAATAATCTCGCCTCTCCCTTCATTCCCCTCCTTTCTATCACTCAATCTCGCCTGTCACTGATCATTCCATGAATTTCGTCTTCACATTGAAGAAACGAATCAAATCTAGGTTTAATTAGAGGTTTGGCGAATAATTAAAGGCTTCGAAGTTGAATTGTCGATGAGCGAATCTTCGAATCAAACCCTAGAGGTTTAATTTCTGTCTTTTTTAAGCTAATTTGTTAGACTTTAGGTTTGAATTTGCGATTTTTTTGATGTGATTTTTGTTTATTTGCGACTTTAGGTTTGAACTAGCTGAAGAATTATGGATTTCGACGACCCTTTGAATTTCGAATTCGATGATCCTCCTGTAGTCGCCTCTAACAAAAGGTCTTTTTCTCTTCTTCCAATTCTACGAATTTCCTTTTTTTTTTTTTTTTTTTTCACTGTTTCACTCACTTAATTATCTTAATTCTAAATTGTGGTTGTAATTTCAATTTTCTAGGGTTTTAGTTTTTCATTTTGCAATTTTGTCGATTATTGTGTACATTTTTTGTATTAATTTAAGATGTTTTGCTCAATTTATGTAGTTTAAGTTGCTTCTTTTGAGTTTGATTATCAATTGCATATGTAGCTATGATTTTCGTTTTTATTTCCTAATTTTAATGGCTGTTTTATAACTTTCGTGTTTTGTATTATCATGTAATTTATTGTAATTATCTTAATTGTAAATTGTTTTTGTAATTTCATGTGTTTTTTGTGGAACTAGGGTTTTATTATGTATTCAATCATTTACCAATTACTACCAATTTTCGCCGATTTCTGGTGTAGATTTCTCATGTTTTGTTATATTTGGTTTTCTTTAGTTTGTTTATGTGATTTAGGAGCACTAGCTGAAGAATTATGTATTACATTGTAGTGTTGTTTGTCCTTTTCACCTCGCGGTATGATGATTACCATTTAATTGGTAATATGTTTTGAATCATCATTTGCCTATTTTTAAATCGAGGGTATGAGTTGTATTTGTCGCAAATTTTGTCAGTTTAATAACTATTATTCCGGGTGTCATCATTGATTTGGTATGGCATTAGTTTGTATCAAAGCTTTTGTGGGATAGCAGGTAACCAAACAACTCAAATAGGCTCTCGAAATTGATTATAACTTATGGTGTTTTAGAAGAATCAATAGCAAAATGGACCCTTAATCTGTGTATATCAAACACAAACACTGCTAAGGATTTTATATCATTGATCATTTTTGTATCTTTTATTTGCAGTGTTTTACTCAACAGAAGAATCACTAATGGCTTCTGCTTGTGACTTTTGGTGTGCCATTTTGTGCAACAAGGTTAGCTAGGTGCCTAGGTCTTGGTAGAAAACGACTTTAAAAATGTGCTGTTTAATTTAATTAACAGGTAGCCAATGATCTCCATTTTAAATTGTCTAGTTCTTTTGTTGCTCTTTTAGATTGATGCTCCTGCAATTAAGATCGAATGGATCCCTGGCTTTATGGAACTAAAAACAGCTCTTGACTGCTTTGGCTTTCAGTTGCATTCGTCTTCCCATGTGGAATCAAGTTTTGATGGTAAGTTATCTCTACCTTTTTTAAGTCAACTGTCAACTGTATTGGCTCCTATATGTTTTTCTGCATATGGTATAACATATTCCGGGTATAACATATGCTAGGTTAAAATAATGTCCTACACAACCTACTAATCATAGTGCTTGTGAATGAGTTTTGCTTGTGAATGAATATATGAATGCTTGTGAATGAGACTACTATATAAATAATTGATTGAACAAAAGCTTTTGTTCAAAAAAAGGATTATGTTCTTTGTTTTACATTTTCGATTTTGATGTTCTTTGTTTTTAAATCAGATTCATTATTAATGGATTTTCTGAGTTTTTAGTGGATTTTAGATATAAAAAATTATGTTGAATAATGAATACCTAGGTTAGAGATAAACTAGTGTTTATATTCTGCATAAACTAGTGTTTATTTTCAACTCTCTACTGCCTGGCTGACGTTTATTTTTTTTGGCTGGATGTTTAGTCACAACCTGATCAGAATCAGTGGAATAATGCTGCTTATTATGGATATCCACAAGGATACGAGAACTATGGATATGTGTCTGCTCTCCACACTTCTGTTGCTGCCATTGTTGAGATGCTGCCGTTATAATGCTCTTAGAAGTGTTTTTTGTAGTATAATTGTATTTGAGATTGATGTTATTATTCTAATGCTGCTGTAATGTTGTTATTACAACTATTGTACATATACAAACATTCTGGCTACAATTTAGCATTAAAAAGCAAAAAAAAAAAAAAAAATTTTTTATTTTTTTGGGTGGTTATTTGCTGCGGTTTTCTAGAAAACCGCAGCAAATAAAGCTTTTTTTTGGTGGGAAATCCCACTATTTGCTGCGGTTTTACAAAGAACCGCAGCAAATAAACCGCAGCAAATAGTGGGATTTCCCACCAATTTTTGCCCTTTTTTTGCTGCGGTTTTGACTACAACCGCAGCAAAAAGTCCATTTTTTTGCTGCGGTTGAACCGCAGCAAATAATAAGCTAGTTTATTGCTGCTACTCCAAGTGCTGCGGTTAAAAACCGCAGCAAATACCCCTAAAAAAACCGCAGCAGAAGTCGATTTTTGTACTAGTGTTGGTATATCAAAGATATTCACCCAACAAACAATATATAAGCAACATATGATGTAGAAACTATAGGAGATACACAACTTTATGTCACCCTTTCTAAATTTAAGAAACTTTGGGTCCATATGCACACGAAAAATATGTTTAATTTGCTTAATTCACTTTATTGGTAAGAATATAATATAATTTTTATTCCTTTTTTTTTTAAAAGCCTTAAATATCATTTTAAAAATTACCAAGCATACACCCATGGCTAAGGATAAATTAGTTAATAGTAAGAAAAATAATTCACTATAACGATAAGAAAAAATATACCCGAAGAGTTGTATAATTTTTTTATTAGTCCATAAGCTTAGTTCATCACCCACTAGTTATCATTTATGGTTAAAGGGTGCCAATTATGACTAGAATGAATAAGATACTTAAACGGTTTATGGCCACCAAAAAAACATTCACATGGTAAATTAAGACTACTTTATGGCTTTTTAATGTATTCTCACTAATTGCACACCAATATTACTATTATCAAAGAATTAAATCATCCTAGTAAAGGCTAACTTTAATGCCATTGAAACATATATTCAAATGTTTTGCAAAAAGCCATAATATATACCAAGTTTTATGAGATCCATTATAGCTAAGTATACTAAATAGTTATTGTAAATTATAAGTAAACAACTTGTACAAATAAGATACAAACTTCTCGTGGTATCAAATTAGGAACATAAAAACTGAAAGAGTATCATCAACCCTTTTCATTGATTTTTGTAATATATAGTAAGAAGTTATTTTAGGCTATTAACTAAGGATTGCAATCCATTGAATAATAAGTTAGAAATATAGAAAACTTTGACTAATAAAACATTAGCTAGTTAACCTATATATGATATTTATCAAAAATATATATAGAATAATTTCAAGATCATTAAAATATATATTAGAAACACATACTTTAGATAAAAACATCAAGATCGTAAATATATATGCTTGGAATAATACAGAGTATCATCAAGATTGTATTAAGATTGATCTCAGTAATAATACGTAACCAACTAATTATATAATTAATAAACTTACCAAAAACAAATTTAGTAATGACTACTAGAATTACGGAGTATAATAAGCAAGAGAGAAAAACTCAGCAAAACTTAGCATACCAACTTAAAAATCAAGCCACAAGGAGTAATATCACAATGATGCTCATGGTATTCATATGTTATTTAGCCGTGCTGATAACGTGTTATCTGATGGAAGGTGCAAAGCATATATACTATACACTAGATCACTAAAATGAATATAAGTGCTGATATAAATTAAAATAATTAGTAATGAAAGTGTAAATATATATAGCAGCCTTTCAACAAAATAGTCACAATTAGTCAACTACCACTATGATACAAACAAAAAGACAGAAGCTATGAGACTTTGAGAGTTGGAGGAACTATATTGAAACTTAAAGCCATGTTTTGTCATAACTAATACGCAAGGTAACATAGCCAAAAATTTACATTCATTCAAATTATGCGATAATGAAACTACTGAATATATCAATTCATTAGTAGAATAATTCAAGGGAAAAACATGACAATTTAGAACATATCATAATTAAGAGCAATGAGAGAAAATGTTACTTACCCAACGATAGAGATTGGACTGGGTTGATGCTTACCATAATATCTCTTTCGCATTGATTCTTATACATTTGTAAGTATCTTTCCTTTTCTCTTTCGCAATCTGTTTAAGCATCGTGCTGATAAGTGATAACGTGTTATAAAACTAATGGAAAATGAGATATATTGAGGAGAGAATCATTGTCATTTTTTTATTCATGGACTTGGGATATATATATACATAAAAACATAATTGGTAACTAAAAGTAAGAAGGCGAAAAGCCTAGTTACGTCAAAAGACTAGGGAATACAAAAGGCATAGGTAGTATGAAGGACTAATGACATCCATACTTAATATTCCATAACAAAATTTATTTTATTTTCAACTATTTTCCAATTTTTTGACTATTCTAATTAAGCTTAGAAAATTATTGTCCACATATTAATTAATGGTATGGTTATGTTTTTTCACTTCTATAGTTCTATCACCTGAATACTTCAATAACTAAAATAATTTTTTCTATGGTAAAATTTTTCATTAAGTCTATATTACACTAATGACTTTAATTCTTATAAATGTTTATAGTTAATATCAATCCACATTTTCATAATTACAAAAGTTATCTACTCATATAATTTATAAAACCATGCATAACCATTATAATCCGATCCATTCCAATAAGTTCCAATATATTCAACAAATTGCTCCATCCATCCTTTTTTTACTTGCTAGATTCACTTTTTCTCATCTTTTGAGACGCAGCTTACAATATTACTATCTTAAGTTTTGTATAATAAAAAATTGTAAAATTTATATTTTTGGAAAATATACATTTAGACGAATCAAAATAAAAATTATATTTTTGGAAAATACACATTTAGACGAATCAAAGAAGTTCTCATATGACTATATTTTTCTTTACTTATTAAACACTAAAATAAGTTAAAGTTACAATGTGAACAATATCAAAACTCCCAAAATAGCAATTAAAAAAACACTAAAATACTACAATCCATTTAATTTCTGTAAATTTCTTCTCTTAACCCGCGAAGAGAACACACCCAAACTAATTTAGTTATGGATGATGCACGCAGGCACAAAAAAGAGTGTCACCACATAATCACATATTGATGCACCGTCTTCACTCGTTATGTTCCCACCATTACATCATCGACTACTATTTAAAGGTCCTACAATCTTAATATGTCATTGTTAAAGAGAAAGTTCCTCTACTTTGGACAAGCACTAATTTAAACTTAAATTATTAATTATAATCTCATGTTTGAATATAAATGTAACCTTACTATCATATGATAAAAATTGAATTAAAATAACACTAGATAATGAATAGAGACGTGTATAGAAGGATCAATGTTTTTGTTGATATAAAAAGAGGGGGACCAAAGCATACTTGTAATCATATTATCTCTTTTCTTTCTTTCACCACAATTCTTTTGATTCCTGTCTTTTTGGGCTATTTTCAACTTTAATTTAAGCCTCCCCTTTCCAAAAGCTTTGCTGCCGTCCTTACTCGTACAAAACATACACAACCTTCTCTGACCAACAACTTAAACAAAACCACTTAAAAATAGACTCGCTACCAAATCTCGTTCATTCAGACATCTAATCGAATCTCATTCACACTACTGCATATTGTATCTTGTTCACCATTTGCCCCACGTTGTCTTATCTTTTCAAGAAAATTGTCTAGCCAAATTTGGCCAATCAACTCGAAATTTCAACACCTCAAAAGTAATAGTTTGTAAGAAGCTAACCTAGCTTGCTTCTTCTTCCAACACTATATATTATAACCAAAGTTTACCCTTCAATATCCAAAAAAAAAAAAAAAAAATCCACTTCGGAAAACTAGCTTATTATAATTATTATAAGCTATTAAATGGAGATTATGAAGAAATCATCTTCAACAACATCAAAATTTAAGAAGATATGTGTGTTTTGTGGAAGTAGTCCTGGAAAAAACCCCAGCTACCAGCTTGCTGCTGTTCATCTTGCTAACCAATTGGTATATTCTTTTTCCTATTTCATATTTTTAGGTCTTTGACCGTAACCTTTATATTCATCATATTGTGTATAGTGTATAGTGTACGGTATTATTTATTTTTTGTCTCTTATATTTGGTACGTGGGTGAGGCAACAAAATCTTGTTGAATAATATATCATAATCATAAATCTTAATTTATGAGTAAGTAACTAAAGACATTTTTTTAATTAAACATTTGTGATACATTCTAATTTTGTTTCGTACGTGGTGACGTACAATCTATATTTATTTAAATTAAAATAAATGTATAATAATGCTTATATATAATAGTCATATAGATGTACTCCATACTTAGTATGTATGCGTATTAAATTAATGGAGTTGATCTATATTTTATAATGTAGTAATCTTGATTGATCAATAATACAAATGAAGAAAGAAAAAACAAACGTGAGAAATATAATATTTCATGTTGATATTTCTTAATTGATGTTAGTATGTATCATAGATCCTCTGTTGTTTTTATTTATTTATTTATTTTAGTTAAAAAAAAAAAAAAAAAACTAAAAATTAGGAGTGACAGACGTTCTTGGTATGAATCATATCTCACTTTAAATTTTATGATATTTTATACTCGGTACTCCGTATATAAAGTCGATTATTTTTACGTAATTAATGATCGAATTATATATATATATATATATATATTTTGCATTAATACAACATTGAAGTTAATAGAAATTTAATGGCTCGTAAAACTTAATGTTAGTTGTATGAAAGTAATTTGTTACGTCTTGCTGTTTTATTTTGACGTAAGTTGTGACTTTTGTTAATAAGTAAACGGTGTTATGCAGATTGAAAGGAAGATAGATTTGGTTTATGGAGGAGGAAGCATAGGGTTGATGGGTCTTGTTTCTCAAGCTGTTTACAACGGAGGTCGTCATGTTTTAGGGTAATTATTTCATTATATTTTTATGATTAGTTTAACAAGCGATGTCATCTAGCTCGTAAAAAATATATTGGCATGAAATACAAAATATGAAATTGAATCGTGTAGATTAACATTAGTCATATAAGTTTGGATTAGCATGTAGTACGTGCATTACATTAGTGAATAATTGAATTTATTTTGTCCAATGAGTAAAATAGTGCATAGATTAAATGCTTTTTAAGAAAAAATAAATAAAAATTACATAGGTATTCAGTAGTTACCTTTGTAAGATTTTTTTTTTAAACCTTAATATTAAAAGGCTAAAATTGTCATTAGACAATTACCAACCATTTTCAATCATTTGCTTTAATGTATAGTATAAATTCAATCTAACTATCATTAATGGTTAAGTTAATATTATAATTGAATGATTGATGAAAATGAATGTAAGTTTAACAAAATAATTGGCTAATGTTCCTTACGTTTGATTTATTATTATTTTTTTTTTAAGAGAGAAAGATTGTCAAAGCGTAATAATGAACAATTAAAAGAAAGAGAGCAATAATCATCTTAATTAAATTCCCTAGTTATCTAGATAAAAGTTGATATTTATAATGTATTGACATAGTTGTCTACGTACGTAGTGACATCATACACATTTTAATTTTTTATTTTAATTTTTATTTTTATTTTTGTTTACCATCCAGGTCCATGATACTTAATATGCAATTAACTTATTCTTTTGTTTGCAGAGTGATCCCCAAGACCTTAATGCCAAAAGAGGTACGTAATAACCCACTTCAATCCTTGAAAATGATTCATAATATTATTTACATAATAACTTATATTTACTATGCTTGAATTGCTATAGAACATGGCTAGTAAAATCACGAGTTTTGGGCAAACATGCTTTTGGCCTCGTCTTAATTGAGACCTAACACATAAGGCCATGATCATCTCTTATTATTTCATAACCTACTTTTGTATAAAGAATATTGTAATTTATTTCATAATTATTTTACAAAACATAAAATAAAATAATGCTAAATTGAACTAAAATCTCCAAAATCGATTAGTTTTGAGACCTAACGAGTAATTCTTGTTTTGAAAATATAAAAACTCATCTCATAAACTTGTTAAACATACATCAAAATAATAAGTTATCATCATGACTTCATGAGATGAGACGTGAACTATTAAACATTAACTTACAATTAACTTCAAACACATAAACAAATTAAATCAGTTAATTTATTACGAGTATTTAGGAAGTTCTTTTTTATTCCTTTTCCGGTACAAGTCAAATGGGATGAATATTCATAGGAGAGAATGAATGCATTTGCTTCATGCATCACATTATAAATAAAATATTAACAGAAGTCAACTTGTAAAATGTTAATTTAATAAAAAAAATCATTTAATTTGCTTTAAATAAACGCCAATTAATTATAAATTAATTATTCTCATCAGCTGTAGGTTAGAATGCTATAGTATATGAATAGATTTGACTAATTGTTAGCAGCTTGTATTCCCACCTGATCCATAATAAAGAAGAATTGCATATGAATATATGATACAATACAACACTTATTGTGAATATTTATTAGCAATGAGATATATATGCTTTTAAAAAATTTATAAAAATTGATCTTAAAAAGAGCACATTTTGACCATTCCAAATTCCCAATAAACTTTATATAAGGATGGGTGCTAGGCCTATTAGTATTTGGTCAAGTAAAAAATTACTGTTATGGAATAATTATGAGCTTTAACCTTACTATACGTATATAGAAGGAATATTTTTTATCGTCTCTAGTCTTTTTATTTTTAGAAATATACTTAAACTCTGCCACTAAAACCTTGGCCCAAATCTCCTATCATTATTCCGTCAAAATTAAAAAATAAAAATAAAAACATGTATAATGCATTAATTCTCAATTAATTTATTTTTGGTAGTAGCCAATTTTTTTTTTTTTTTTTTTAAAATTACTCCATTTTTCACTAGAGAAGGTTTGGGTATGTGAGATATACGAATAATATAATTAAAAGCAAAAAGTGAACAATTAATTTAATGGAAATTGTATATTGGCATGCATAGTCAAAGAAGAGCTACCAATAAGTTAAGTCTATGAAAAATACAATTGTTTTATGGCATGTGATCCACTAGTTAATGTATCTTATCCGCATGGGTTAAGGCCATGATTATATTTATAAGTGGAGCAATTATCCAATTATTTGGACTAGCTTAGTGGTAGATAAAATGATTTTAAACAAATAACATAACATTTTTATTTTCAAATAATTATATTTATAATTATAATTAATCAATTAAGATGAAATTGTTATGTATCAGATTACTGGTGAAACAGTTGGGGAAGTGAAGGCTGTGTCTGGTATGCATCAAAGGAAAGCTGAAATGGCTCGCCAAGCTGATGCTTTCATTGCTTTACCAGGTAAATTTTTATTCATGCTAATAATATTAATGTCGAATATATAAAAAAAAAATTAATTTGCCTATTTGACAATTTCGGTAGTACATTGACTTTATTACAGTGTGTGTATATATATATATATATATAATTTTTTTTTTTTAACTTGACTCCCCATCAAAAAATTAAATAAAAATCAAACTTGTGTATTTATCTTATAACATGACGTTTGAGATGTAATGAATTCGAATTTGGTTGTGGGCCAAAAAAAAAACATGAAAAATTAAGTATGATTGAATAATTTAGTGAAAGACAAAATATGTTATACAATACCAATAATTGTTGAATTTATAATATACAATACCAATAATTGTTGAATTTATAATATGAGATATTATAATAATTGCAATTTGCATGTCTACAACCATGACTAGTGAGAGGGGTGCACTTCATGCAATCATACATTTTGAGCAAGTTATTTCACACTTAAAAAGTTGAATTAATTTCTAGGGGGTTATGGTACGTTGGAAGAATTATTGGAAGTAATCACTTGGGCTCAACTAGGAATTCATGAAAAACCTGTAAGTTATTTTTTTTTTTTTTTAATTCCTTTACGTATATATCAATTTTTGCACATCATAGCTCGATCTTTTATTAGGCCACTAACTTTTATAATATCTTATTGTTACATTCTCCCTTATATATTAAAAGACTGATGAATTGAAACGTGTACTTTAGCTCTCTTTTTTAGAATTTAACCTACTTTCTACAAAAACACCGCTTTAACCTACGATCCATTCCCATGCTGAAGTATTTCTACTTTGTTTTCATGCAAATAAGATGAAAACCTTAACGTTATTATGCAATTAATTTTGTGTATAAAATGTAATTCGATCTAAACGTTATCATGCAGTTAACTTAGTGTATAAAATGTAATTCAATCTAATTAGCTTATTGTTTTTGTTAACTCAATAGAATTTTTTAAAAACTCAATATGAATTTAAGTTTATTAGATATTCAAAAAGCTATAGATTAATCTATAGCTTTTTACCCTGAAGGGAAAAAAATGATTTTTATAGTTGAATTGGTCTCACTTAATTAGGCTCAATTTGTACATATAAATTATAATCAATTGGAACACCTCAAGTTTAAGAATGAGATATTTAGTGTTGTACTCATGTAGTGGAACAAATGTAAAGTTGTTCAATGGTATAAGCCATAAGGTGGTCACTAGTGCTCCACTTATTTAAGAATTATAATATTCATGCGAAATAAAAAAGGTGATGTTAGGCGTATGGCATCACGGTTTCGTGGAGTACTTCAACTTGTTATTCAAGAATCTTTCTTCGATCAATTTTATCATTATATGCCTACACTAGATAGAACTAGCAAGAAAAGAGATGCTAGTGGTATTCCATGTATGATAATTTAAAAACTAGATTCTTATAATTTATTTTGATTTATTGCGAAAAGATTATCTCTGTTATAACATATATGTATGTAGGGGTGGAAATTTATACGTTAGTGAATAACTTGTGAATAATTTTTGTTAAAACTCAATCAAACCTCGTTCAAAAATTAACTGAACAAGCTTGAAAAATTTATGTTATAAAATTCGTTTGGTAAGCTGGCAATGCTCGAACAACATTATATTTGATTTTTGACGAAAATTTTTTTTTTTTTTTTTTTTTTTTTGCATATTTTATACACATACGCTCAGGTAGGCTTGCTAAATGTTGATGGATACTACAACTCGTTATTGTCCTTCATTGACAAGGCAGTTGACGAGGGTTTTGTCACCCCAGCTGCTCGTAACATTATTGTATCTGCCCCAACTGCTCAAGAACTTATGTCCAAGCTTGAGGTGAGACTTTTGTTTTTTGCATCTAGTCACCGACATATATAGGTTATACTTAATACAACATGCACTATCTCCGCCATGAACTATAAGGTGCAACAAACAATGAATTATTTTGTTTTAACTAATCTGTAGCAAAGGTGTATTTGTTTTTGTTTTTTTAATTTTTTATTTTCAAATTCTCTAATATAAATTTAGATAAATCAAAATAAGTTTGATTAAAACGCAAGACGTTCTTAAATAAACGAAGCTTATTAGTATAAGAGCATTGATTGCATTGTCATTCGTTCAAGCTGCTAATCTCCTTGATATGCCTAATATTATGGAGAAAATATTCTCTCCGACCATCAGATTGACGAGCCAACAATGCATGCATGAAGTTACTTTAATTTTTTGTTAAATCTACATCAAGTAGTCTAAAATCTGCATCGGATTTTGTTTAAATATTCATCAGGTTGTCTTAGAATCTGCATCAGGTTGTTTTAGGCTATTAAAAAACTGAATCAACTAGCCTTATATGTGCATCAAGGTGATGACAATATGGTATTTGGGTTGGTCAATCAGACCGACAACGGGCGTGACCCAATACTTTCTACAAAATTACATATTAGGGTGTTTCTTTTAATGGTTGTAATCCTCGATAAAGTGGAGATATTTTTGTACTCCCTTCAACTTTTTTTACTTGCTACATTGAAAGATTAAACACTATTCTTATTGAACTTTGACTCATTTTGGTGTTTAATGCGTAAAGAAAACATATTCATATGTTATTTTTTGTCTTAATATATATTTTCCGAAAATATAATTTTAATAATATTTTGTTATATCAAACAAGATATTAATTTTATAAGTTGCGTATTAAAAGATGTGAAAAAATAAATGTAGCAATTAAAAAAAAAATATAGCGAGTAATTTGACTCAAAAAGAAAAGGTTTATTTTCCTATATTTGTACTTTGAATGATCTGCCCATATTAGACTCATACTCAAAATCGTTATATTTTGGCTATTTTCAGGAATATGTTCCAAAGCACTATGAAATGCCCAAGTTAAGCTGGGAGATGGAGCAGCATATTGGATATGGCACACCAAAATCAGAAATCTCTCGTTAACTTTCAACACAAAGCATACGAAGCCTTGAGTAACTGAACAAAAGGCTTTTATAAAGTGTAGCTTATAAAAGTAAAACAAAAGACATTTTGACAGCGGTAGACTTCAGCTGAAGAATTCAACTAAATCACACAGGAAATTTTTAGATTATATGTATTTTTATATAAATGACCACAATGATACTAATTGTCATTTTTATTTCGTAGGATGCAATTTGTTAATAGATTTAAGAGTATTAAATTATTTACTTCATCCCAGAGTTCAATAGAATTTAAGAGTGTTATATTATTTTCCTGTTTATCATAAAGGAATTGTGTTCTCGTCAGATTTGTAATTATTAAATATAATATGGATCACATTATGGATATAATTAGTTCATTTATTTAGGTCGTCATGATATTGTTGCTAGATAGTACTAATGACCTTTAGAATTGAAAGTCAAACAAAAGCTTAATTGAATGGATTCTATAAGGTCACACAAAGTGGTATAGGTTGATTATGGATAAAAACCCATTGTTGGTTTATGTCATTAAAGTAGTGAATAGGTAAATAGGGGACATTAATGGGCCTAACCTAATTAAGTATAATGTGATTATAAATAATTAGGTTTAGAGAATTTATTAGTGTGTGAAAACTGATAACTGAAAAACTCAATAAACATTCTTTCTCTCCTATTTTGTGCGTGAGTTTTTCCAACAAAGAGAAAAGTTATTTTGTTTCTAGTTCCAACTAGCATTGGTGGAAAATTAGTCTATACATGTGGACTGTCTAGAGAAGCAACGTTTGAGGTTTTTATCTCCGTGTTCATAACACTAATTTTCGTGGAATTCATGCTACAAAGATATAAACTACGGAGTACTATTATGTGATCCTTTAATTGTTATGCATAATGATCTTGTTTTAGATGTACGTTAAGAATACAATTCTTAAAATTCCGCTAAGTGCATATAAATTTTTCTACATATTATACACTATGTACGTGGTTTTGTAGTTGCACACGTAGTAACTTTAACTTGTGTAAGTGTTTTTATAAAAAACGAACTTTAACAACGATTTAAAAAATTAGATTAAATCCAAGTCTTTTAATTACATTGTTTAATCTTAGCCGTCCATCTTATAATTAGGCTTAAGGATTAATTATTTACAACATTTTTACCACGAATTATAAGTTGCAACAAACTACGTAGTATTATTTTATAACTCACAAATAATGCTACTTTCTTGCAACTAATAATGCACTGACATTTTATAAGCATAACTGCATAAGAGCATTGGTTGCATTTCCCGTTCAATCTATTAATCTCCTTGATTAGGGATGTTCATGGGGCGGGTCTGGCTAGACCTATACTCAGACCCTGATTTTTGGGTATGGATCTAGATCCACCCCACATCTAACGGGTCTAAAAAATTCGGACCCTTACCCAGACCCTGTAGGACTGGCGGGTTTGGCGAGTCTATGTATGAGACTAAGTTACATAGCAGTTATTGCAACAAAATTAAATCGTATTATTTTAAGGAACTTATCTAGTGAATACAATTTCAAATCTCAGTACAATTACGAGATAAGATTGAATTAGCCTAAACCAGATGAGTTCGAATAAATCAGATTAATTAAATACTGTAATGGCCTAAATTTTCAAGCCAAAAATTATTCTCGAAATTTAAAATATAAAATCTAAGCATTTTATATTTCGAACAAATGAAGATTAGTTAATCAGGCCCAATTACAAGTAACCGAGCTAAGACTTTTAACCTAACTAGCTTTTAGATTTTCAAAGAAATAAAAAAAAAAACCAAAATTTGGTGTTGGCCGTGAGTTCAAGGATCAAGACAAAAAAAAAAAAATAAATAAATAAAAAAAAACATTCTTTCCGCTCTAGTTTGATCCTAGTGAAGTACAAAACAAGTTTCTTACAAAGTAGGAGGACGATTTCTTGGTGTTTTCTTAATTTTTTTGCTAGCAATCAAGGTAACTAATAGGACCCTATTAAATGTATAATTCATCATAATTGAATTCATAAGTAGGTATTTTAAATTTATGTTTGATTCTAGGTTTTCCATGATTTAGGTGTTACAATTGTTTTCGTGTATTACTGTTATGTATCGGTTTTAGCATGTTTTATTTAGAATTGATGAGCATGTAAATACTGAAATTTTAGTGTTTAAACCTAATTTATAATATTCAAATTATTCATGTCGAAATTTTGGTTTTTAGTTGAATGATTTTCGTGCATAATGCTAAAATTTGTGGTTAGGGTTTGTTGTAAAAAAACTGCGGTTTCTGGTTCAAAAGTTTGATCTGTTTTTCCCTACTTATATTTTTTTCTTGGGATTTTTTCATTAATTCCTTCATTTATATGTCTAATTAGGATCTGGAAAGTTATAGGATTTAAAAAAATGTTTTCATATTTATTTCGGATTTATCTTTGCTTAGTGGTTAGAATTCGCTGAAATCTGCATACCAGTTTTGTTTTGGCTATTGTGACCATTATATTGAGTTTTTTTTTAGGAGATTCTTTTTGGTTGAAATTTACTTTGTAACGATTTCGTGACCTATTTATTCATAATGAGTTCTGTAGAACCCTGTAAAGTGAGTACAAAAACATTAACAAATTTGACAGCTTGTGACGATTAGTAAATAAGCAATCAAAACTATGACGAATGTATGAATGATGCTTCTATACTGTTTTATGCTTATATTTTTGTATTTTCGTGATTTAATTCATGTTAGATTAAGTATATAGGTTTTAAATTGTAATCTAGTCATATAATGATATTTTTTCGCGAATAATTTGTATATAGAATAATTTTTATGAGTTATGTGATGGGAAAACAATATCTAGATTGATTCCTACTGATTTAGTGGAACTTCATGATCTTCTTGAAGTTTAGTTAATAATTTGGGATAATTAAGTCCTATTTTGTGTGTCATTGTAATGAATGAGAAGTTAGTGTTAAAAATAATTAAATTGAGTGAGTTATTTGTTTTTTTGTATATCATGACTAAATGTTGGTATGGAATATGGCTTAACTGTAGTGGATTTTATTTTTCGCATTGTGACATTAGTGATGATAAAATTTAATGGTTGAAATTTCCTTTTCGAGATACATTTAATTTGAATAATATAATTTGCTTGATCTAAAATTATTTATTATTTCCACAAAATGTTGATAAGCTGATAATTTGGTTTTTAATGGTTATGTTTTTTTTTTTTAATTTATTTATTTAATTTTTTTTTTTTGTGCTCAAGAATTACAAGTGCATTAGTTATGGTAGCTCCTACCTAGTGTTATTAGGTAGGCTAATTAAGAGTATTGTTGTTGTACTAGGTGTGATGTATCGATTTCACACCTAGGAGTTTGGCCAGTCTTAGACATAGCTCTCTGTATCGAGGGAGGATTACTAGTGATGTATCAATTTTATTAGATAGTACTAGGGAAGTAGTGATGTGTTGATTTCACTACTAGCGGAAACCATACTAGCTTATTACTGTAATATATCTCATGCATAATAAATTAATTGTTGCCTTAATCCCTTTGCAAACCATAGTATTTTCATTCTTGGCTTACCAATTACTTGGAGATATTGGGTATTTAAGTGTAGTGTATTTAATTGTTAAACATTCTATGGATTTATCTAACTTGTCTTTTGCTAGCGCGGCATTGGGTCCCAGGTACGTGTGTGATTGAACTATTAAAGTAAAAAAGTGAAATTAAAATTAAACTAAGTATTTGACCCTACTTATACTTTGATGATTGTGAATGCGTGTTTGTTATGACCTTCCCATTTAGTTGACCTGATTTGAATCCTGGTTATGTTGAATCCTACTTTTAGTAGGGAATTGCTAGTTTCTATCCATTGATTGTGGAATTATTAATGTATTTTGCAGGTGAGAAGACTGATTAGTTTGATACTGGGGGGTGTGCGTGTGAGGATCTAGGATAGCCTTTCCTTGCAACTTTTATTAGACAACTTGTTTAGAGTAGACCTTTTCCCTTATTCATACTTTCAGCTATTTTAGATTTTAAGACTTAGTTGTTGGCTACTAGTTTTGTAATTGTTTAATATTTCTTGTTTAGTTTTGGATTAGGATAGGACTATTTTGGAACTTAAATACTTTCTTATGATTTGACTTTTCAATTATTAGTTTTCTAATGTTTTGGTAACCATTTGCCTTGACTTTATTTCCGTTAATGTCATTGCATTAAAGGCGGGTCATTACAGTTGGTATCTGAATGGAGGTTTAGATTCTTAGGGTTACTTCTTCACTAAGTAATCCTGTGTTACCCTTATGCCTTAGCCAAACCTTATAGCTTAGGTAATATAGCTTGGATCTTAGAGAGTGAGACCGGGGAGGGAGTTAGCCCGGGGTGCACTTTTATTTAATGTATTTTGTTATTTTGTGTTTATCTCTATGTTTTATTTTAACTGTATGCATGCATGTTTTCTCGTCACCCATTTTTGTATTTTGTAGAATGTCAGCTCGTAACATTGCCCTTCGCAACGACTCTACTCGTCAAAGGCGTCGCGATCTTGAAGATGCCTTAGTCGCCTTGGTTAGTAGGAATGGTAACTCCAATGGACACACCACCTTTGATCGGTTCGACTGCCATCAACCTCCAACATATAACAGGAGGGATGACCTAGTGGCACTTGAAGGGTGGCTCCGAGAGACAGAGAAACTATTCGATGCCACCAACTGTCCCGAGAATGAGAGGGTAGCAATCGGAACGTACAACCTGAAGATGGAAGCAGCTAATTCGTGTAGTACTGTGAAGCCTAGTTTTTCTCCATTGTCTGAAATGAGTTGGGCTGCATTTGCTGAAAAGTTGAAGGAGACGTTCTACCAGATGAGCTTCACTGGCAGAAGCAAGAAAAGTTTCTAATGCTGTCGCAGGAGTCAATGACAATTCAGGCTTATACTGATAAGTTCACAGAGATGTGAAGTTTCGCTACTTTTGTTGCCCCTACAGAGGTAGAAAGGGTGAAGCAGTATATCAAGAGAATGGATTCGAGGGTTTGAACTCATGTCCTAATTTCTGGTGCAACCACCTTTCAGGCAGCCTATGAGATCGCTTTGAGAATCCATGCATCAATTAAGGAGGAGGATGCCCTTAACACTAAGAAGAACACTGTCCCTTCCGTTTTGAATTCGGGAAAGAGACCAAGGTATGATAACTCAACTAAGGGTGGTAACAGACAGGGTTAAAACATTCGTTCGAACTATGTGCCGGGTAAATGCTGGAGGTGCGACAAGGACTCACACCAGGGTACCTACTGTGACAATTCTAAGGTCATCTGCTACTTTTGTAAGGAAGAGGGCCATAAGGCCAATGTGTGCCCTTAGAAGAATGCTTCTCTAGGTTCCAACAATGCTAATCCTTCTAGTTCATATGCTCCATTGCAAGACCCAAGCAGAGGCAGACGCAAAACAGTACCGGACGTGGTGACTGATACTTATTCTGTTAACAATTTTTTTGCTTATGTGTTGTTTGATACCGGTGCTACTGTGTTCTTTGTAGCAAGCACTTTCATAGAAAGGCCTAATTCATCTGCTAGTTCTCCTGTCAAAAGTGTTATTACTCTCCCATCTAGAGAATATTTTCCTTGCCATCGTGAATTCAAAGAAGTTTCTATGGTGATTTCTGGTGTGGAGTTGAAAGCTGATTCAAAGGAGTTTCCCATGATCGAGTTTGATGTGATTTTAGGCATGGACTAGTCAGCAAAGTACAATGCAGCAATCTATTGCAGGGACCAATTAGTGATATTACGTGGGCCCAACGACAAGCGGGTGTTGATGAGGCTATCGCACATCTACCAAAAATAAATCAAACAACACTAACTAATGTAACTAGGGAAGTAAGGATCGAATCCTCAGGGAAGCATTTGAACTCTATTAGTTCTAAAAAGCTTAAACCGTACAAAGGGCCGTGGTTGAGAAATGTTGACTAACCAACTGACTACTGATTGGCTGCTAATTAATTACGGTAATTGACGAAGATTAGAACTATAAATTAAGCCTAGGGTCATTCGGGTCACCAAGACAACTAATGGATTCACTAACAAAGGTCGTTCAATCTCACAATTACCATCAAATTAGGGCTCACTAATTCTCTCAAACTTAGACTCCCTCGAAACTCATCTAGCGGCTCTCGCTCATGCCTAGACTAATTCCGCCTATTATTCAGTGGTCTTATTGTGGTATTTTTACCTTTCGGCATCAAATTCAACAATTACCAAAATTATAACTAAATCTGCGCACAATTCAATTGTAAACGAAAAAGCCAATAATAGGAATTTGACTACTAATTGCGGAATTGAAACAATCTAAGTTAATTAGTCCATTAGTTAGTCAAGGTTTCCCTAACCCTAGAAAATTAACTACTCACTCATGAACATGAAAATCAAAGGAATCATAATTATAAAATTCATAATTAAATTCATGAAATAATTAACAATTAAACTAATTAACATTAACAATTAAACTAAATTAATTGAACTAATGAGACTAAAAGGCATCAATTAGACTAAGCAAAAAGAATAAAAGAAAAAGAATTACCAAATTGAAGAACTTGAATTGAATTGAAATTGATTGTTGAGAACAAAACCCTAATTCCCAAATTAATTTTTGAGAGAGAAAAAGTGCCTAAAATAAAACCTAAGAGAGTAATTCTAAGTTATGAAAAGCATAAAAGTGTTTTGCCTAGAGAGTCGTGCCCTTAATACCCAAAGTTGGGCTTACAAAGCCAAAGTACGAAGTAAATAAAAGAAAAACAAACTTCCGGAAAAACGCTGATGCGGGCGCATAGGAGTTTTTTGCGCCCGCATCAACCCTCCAGATGCCTCCTTCAGCTGATTTTCTATTAAAATGCGGGCGCATGGGACTTTTATGCGGGCGCATTGAGTCTTCAGAATAGCTTATTTTCTTTCTTTTTTTCTTATTTCTTCATAGTCTCTTGATGACTTGTTTCCATAACTTTTTGGCACGTATTCCCATGCATATGTCATTCTTGTTCCGTCCAAGCTTCCCAGCTTCGTTCCAAACCTCGGTTTCCGTGCTCCTGAAATTACAAAACACACCAAAACCGAGCATAACAAGCGCAAATGATAAAATCAAACTAAAAAGCTCTAAAATTGCCGGAAATCAATCAAACTTGGCGAAACACTTCAAATTAGCTAAAGAACATCAAATGAGCTAAAATCAAGCCAGCATCACAACTATTAGGCACAAAATTGGCCCGAAACAAGGGGAAAAAACACAATAAAAATCGTACATATCAAATTCCTCCAAGCCAAGCCTTTGCTCGTCCCGAGCAAAGATAACGAAATGACTTTCACCCCATAAAATCATATGCACCACAACTCAAGGATCCATCAGAGTTTACCAAGATGAAAGCAAGTCAAATGCTGCACATTCCTAAACACAAGTCAAACAAAGCCAACTAAGCAAGTTTAATGGATCGATGACTAGAATAGCTCACGGGTTGTCACTCCACATAGTTGAGCATCTAACAATGTAGCTCACCCTCACCGCCCAACCATAAGAATATGGAATGCTAATGCAATAAAGTGTTTAAATGCAAGTTTTGAGGAACCCAAATCCACATCTCACACCTCATGCAAGTGTTTAAAGGTATACACTCAATCCTAAAGTCGACTCGAAATGCAATTAATACTCTACGACCTTGCCAAAGGGCTCTTCCACAATCAACCAAAGCATGCACATGAAGATCAAAGAGGACTTTATAAGCTTGTAATGTAGGGCTAGGGTGAAGGGTAAGATAAATTTGGGATAATGTGGCTGAAAATGCGGGGTATCAGTATCTCCCATCATACAATAATATCAGTGTCTCCCATCATCCAATTCCAACCAAATCAAACCAAACTTTTAAATTTTCATTCACTTCACACCTTTATTTTCATTCAAAGCACAAATATAAACCAAATTCAAGCTTTTCATTCATCCACTTCAATTTCAACTTGTTTTTTTTTCCTCAATTTTTTTCAATTTTTTTTTCTTTTCTTTTTTTTTTTTTCAATTTCATTGCTCTTTTTTTTTATTTTTTTATTTCACTTTAGTTTCACGACTCTTAATAGTTAGCCATTAAGACCAAACCATCACACGTACATAACTGGACTACAAATCAAATTTAGAAACCAACACATTGTGTTTTAAAATACAATTCCAGTCATTGGTACGCAGAACCTTAATGTGAAACTTAAAGAACCTCCTGTACATCAAAAATTCACAATTTCACCAAATCCTCCAAATACACCGTCACAGCAATCAACAACCACAACAAACCACAATATGACTCCCCCAAGCCAAGCTTGGGCATACAACATGTCATCAAACACCAAGGCCAAAAAGGGTTGTAATGCGGTTAAATTTTGTGAGGGATATAGGCTTAAGAAAACACAGGATCAAGGGGAAAAAGTGTTCAGCATGAAAATCCTAATAATGTATCTGAAAGCTCTAAAAACAAACGAATGCCTCTTATCATGCGCAACATGCAACAAAACCTCAATCAAAAGCTACTCAAGTCTAATGGCAAACCCAAGATCATAAATGCACCAGGAACTAAGCACACATGAAAAGAATACAATTTAATGTAGCCTATAAGATTAAAAGTGGCTCAAATCCTCCCGTTAACACAGTTCAAGTCCAAGACCCAAGCAAGGTTAGACAGAGTTGACAAATACAAGGAATGCTAACAATTTAAGACAAAGTCATGCCCGACAAGTCACATAAGTAAACTCATCCGAATACAAGCATCATGAAGTTTTCAAAAAAAAATTAAGCACATGAGTACATGAAAAGTCAAATCTCATAAATAACACAAGTCGGGAAGAGCGGCTAGCCATTCACAAAAAGAACTCTCTTTGTAAGACTAAACTACACTAAACTAAGAAAGCAGTAAATTTTTTTGGTCACATGTAAACTTCCGCCCCTAATGGACGGTACAAACCATGCAACAGTCCTACAAAAGCAGTAAAAACTACACTAGAAAGCAATAAAAGCTATACTAAGAAAGCAAATAAAACAACCTCCCCCAAGCCGGACTCAGCAATGTCCTCAGTGCTGAAGGGAGTAAAGTAAGAGGGAAAAGAGACGGTGGAGGGGTTTAGGGAGTCATAGGGGTATAAAATGATGTATATGGGTAAGAGGAAGAAGTTGTGCAAGGATAAGAAAGAGGCATGGGTGGTAAATGCTATTACATGTAGCATACACGGATTGAGATTTGACCACATCACGCTGTTTCAATCATATATAACAAATTATAATTTGGATTAATCTGATTCCTACTGCATTCGAAAGTAGACTCATAGAGCTTTCTAATGGTAGGTCATATGTCTCATGGAACGTCCTAGAGAAAAAGTTATGACCGTTTCAAAATGACGTTCTTGCGCAGATACGGGCGGGAAAAAAAATCTGGACTTCTGGAGGTTTGATGCGGGCGCATAAACTTCCCATGCGTCCGCATCAACCATCTTCACTAAATTTTCTGGACTTCTGGGGGTCAGACGTGGGCGCATAAAACCCCCATGCGTCCGCATCTACCCTGTTTCACCCGATCACTTTGTTTTCTTCTCTTTGACACTTAACAAATTTTCACTTTCTCTTTTTCACTCACCTTGACCTTTACTTAGACTTTAAACTTTGGAATTCTACCGAAAACCCCTAGTTACTCAATTATACCTAAAAACACACAAAAACACACGAACACAAACTAACTAAAAATTACGAAAATAAACTAAAACACATCAAAAACACACAAAAAGAGTTAAAAAGGGATAGAAAGCTCGGGTTGCCTCCCGAGAAGCGCTTGTTTAGGGTCATTAGCTTGACCATGTTACCTCATAGCTCATGGAGGATCGAAGAGTGAACGTGAACCCCATATAGTTAGGCAATCAAAGCAATTAGGAGTTATTGGTTGCTCAAATGCTTCACGTTCCTTGTTAAAAACCTCATCATTTGTCGTATTCACATTACAAGCATGAGAAGATTGTTTTCGAGGTTTCCGGCATTTCTTGGGACGGGATTTCCTTTTATTTTGATCCTGGCATAACTTGTTATTAACACTATCTTCATCACATGCAATAGAATCCAAACACAAATGAGCCTCCAGAAGATCCTTATTAGGGGATCGAGGTAAGTCATTAAGAACAATTTCAGTAAGAGTATAAATTGCATGACACGATTGTTCTATCCTAGGACTTTTCAATGCACTATCAAGGTTGAAGGTAACCTTGTCATCACCTACAGAAAGAGTCAAATTTCCATTCTTAACATCAATAACAGCTCCTGCAGTATGTAAGAATGGTCTACCAAGTATAATCGGAATATGAGCATCCTCATCCATATCTAACACAACAAAATCAACAAGAATAAAGAATTTCCCGACTCTCACAGGGACATCCTCTAAAATAACTTTAGGGTACTTTACTGTCCTATCTGCCATCTGCAAGGTAATGTTAGTAACCTTCAAAGCACCCATATCAAGCTTTTTGCAAATAGACAAAGGCAGGACACTAACACTAGCCCCTGAATCACATAAAGCTTTATCAATAAACAGGGGGCCAATGTTACAAGGAATAGAAAAACTTCCCGGGTCCTTCAGCTTAGGTGGGGACTTGTTTTGCAATCTAGCACTGCACTTCTCCGTAAGTGCTACGGTCTCCACCACACTCAGCACACGTTTCCTTCTCAAAATGTCTTTCAAAAACTTAGTGTAAGTAGGAATTTGAGTTATCAAATCAGTAAAAGGCACGCTAACTTGCAAATTCTTAACAATAGCTAAAAATTTACTGAAATAATTATCGTTCTTACTCCTGGTCACCCTGTTCGGAAAGGGCAACCTAACCTGTGACCTCGGGATCGTATCAATCGATGTGTCATCTACCTTCTCCTTAGGTGCTTCAGCCTCCTTATCTAGAACTGTCTCTAAATCTTCAATCACCACATCACTGGTCTTCTTAGCTCCACCTGCAACATCAGAATAAGCATCATCAGTAGGCATTCTTGGATCCTCATAAGTAGTTCCACTCCTCAAAGTAATGGCATTGACATGGTCCCTCGGGGGATTTTGTGATGCTTGTGATACTGGAGGTGTAGGTTGTGATGGAAGGTGGCCTGGTTGCCTTGGAGTAGTTGATTGTGCAATCTGAGCTATCTGTGTCTCCAAGTGCCTGTTGTAAGCCTGCATTGCCTCCATATTTTCCTGCATCTGCAAAATCATATTTTTCAGCTCTGAAGTTTCACCACTAGGTTGAGGTGGCAGTGGCGGTGCTGATAGTGGTGGCCTGCTGAAACCTGGTGGGTGTGGTGGTACATATCTCTGCATCTGCTGGGGTGCCTGTTGAGGTGGCATAGCTTGCTGAGGATTCTGCACATTGCTATTGTTCTTGTAGGAAAAGTATGGATGATCCTTCCAGCCCGGATTATATGTATTAGAAAATGGATTGTTCTTGTAGGCTTGAAAGGCACACACTTGCTCTACTGAACTGGTACATGACTGGGAACTATGACCGAATGAACCAAAGGAATCACAGAAAGGGTCAGTGCATCCCAAAAGTGCAGCTACAGGTGATGGTGGAGGAGCTATAGTACCAATCTTGTAAAGCTTTTGACTTATGGCATTGATCTGTGCAGCTAAACTCTCATACTTATCATCAACTACATGTTTTCCACCCTTCTTGGAATGCCCTCTAAGGTTACCAAACTGTGAATTATGAGTAGCAATTTCATCAATCAGTTCGTATGCAGCATTGACCTCCTGGTTCATGAATCGACCATTAGCAGTAGAATCTAACAAGGCTCTACTCTCATTACCCAAACCATTGTAGAATGATTGAACCAGGAACCATTTCTCAAGCCCATGATGAGGACACATTCTCAATAACTCCTTAAACCATTCCCAAGCATCATAAAGTGACTCATCTGTCTCCTGATTAAAGTTAGTAATTTGGCTCCTCAATAAAGCAGTTCTCTGTGGTGGATAGTACTTCCTCTGAAAAGCAAGAGCCAAATCCTCCCAACAAGTAATTGTAGCCATATTGAGATCATTCAACCAGGTTCTAGCCTTGTCTTTTAACGAAAACGGGAACATTCTTCTTCTAATGTAATCCTTGGAAACATTCATTTGCTTGATAGTATCACAGTATTGAAGGAAATTCTGTAAGTGTAAATTCGGATCCTCCTTCAATGTCCCAGAAAATTGATTTCGTTCAACCATGTTCACAAGAGCCAGTTTCAGTTCAAAGTTAGCAGCATCGGTATCGGGTACTGAATAACCTCTAGCCATAGACTCCGTACTAGGCAAGGAATAGTCTCTCAATGAACGGGCCGCAGGTGGCGGTGGTGGAGGTGGTGGTCCTCTACCCTGTCCTTCTCCTTCGGCAGCCATTTCGACCTCTAAATACCCTTCAAACAACGGGTTGAAGGTGAACTCGAAAAACTGAGACAAATCAGAAACAGTCTCCTCCACATATCGGGGAAGAAAAATTCGGCGTCTACTACGTCTCAACCGCTTCAAAAATACTCGCTCGGGCTCAGGGAAGATGAAAGTATCAGGCTCGTGGTCGTTTTGCATAAACCTATGAACCTGCACACAATGGAAACTCCGAGCAAAGATAAGAAACAGCCCCAAAGAACTGAATAGTTCTTTGAGACTAAGAAAAATAAAAAGAAAATAGTATAAACCCGACTAACAGAATTAAAAATTGCCTCCCCGGCAACGGCGCCAAAATTTAACGAGGCTATCGCACACCTATCAAAAATAAATCAACAACACTAACTAATTGTACTAGGGAGTAAGGATCGAATCCTCAGGGAAGCAATTTGAACTCTATTAGTTCTAAAAGCTTAAACCGTACAAAGGGCCTTGGCTGAGAAGGTTGACTAACTAACTAACACTGATTGACTTGCTGATGTAATACTTACGTGGAAAAAAAAAGTGGTGTTGGGTGGGTTTGAACGGACCCAAAACAGGGGGGTGGGAAATGCCGAAGATTAGAACTATAAATTAAGCCTAGGGTCATTCGGGTCACCAAGAACAACTAATGGATTCACTAACAAAGATCGTTCAATCTCACAATTACCATCAAATTAGGGCTCACTAATTCTCTTGAACTTAGACTCCCTCGAAACTCATCTAGCGGCTCTCGCTCATGCCTAGAGTAATTCTGCCTATTATTCAGTGGTCTTATTGTGGTATTTTTACCTCTTGGCATCAAATTTAACAATTACCAAAATTACAACTAAATCTGCGCACAATTCAATTGTAAACGAAAAGGCCAATAATAGGAATTTGACTACTAATTGCGGAATCGAAACAATCTAAGTTAATTAGTCTATTAATTAGTCAAGGTTTCCCTAACCCTAGAAAATTGACTACTCACTCATGAACATGAAAATCAAAGCAATCATAATTATAAAATTCATAATTAAATTCATGAAATAATTAACAATTAAACTAATTAACATTAACAATTAAACTAAATTAATTGAACTAATGAAACTAAAAGGCATCAATTAGACTAAGCAAAAAGAATAAAAGAAAAAGAATTACCAAATTGAAGAACTTGAATTGAATTGAAATTGATTGTTGAGAACAAAACCCTAATTCCCAAATTAATTTTTGAGAGAGAAAAAGTGCCTAAAATAAAACCTAAGAGAGTAATTCTAAGTTATGAAAAGCATAAAAGTGTTTTGCCTAGAGAGTCGTGCCCTTAATACCCAAAGTTGGGCTTACAAATCTAAAGTACGAAGAAAATAAAAGAAAAACAAACTTCCGGTAAAACGCTGATGCGGGCGCATAGGAGTTTTGTGCGCCCGCATCAACCCTCCAAATGCCTCCTTCAGCTGATTTTCTATTAAAATGCGGGCGCATGTGACTTTTATGCGGGCGCATTGAGTCTTCAGAATAGCTTATTTTCTTTCTTTTCTTCTTATTTCTTCATAGTCTCTTGATGACTTGTTTCCATAACTTTTTGGCACGCATTCCCATGCATATGTCATTCTTGTTCCGTCCAAGCTTCCCAGCTTCGTTCCAAACCTCGGTTTTCGTGCTCCTAAAATTACAAAACACACCAAAACCGAGCATAACAAGCGCAAATGATAAAATCAAACTAAAAAGCTCTAAAATTGCCGGAAATCAATCAAACTTGGCGAAACACTTCAAATTAGCTAAAGAACATCAAATGAGCTAAAATCAAGCCAGCATCACAACTATTAGGCACAAAATTGGCCCGAAACAAGGGGAAAAAACACAATAAAAACCGCACATATCAGGTGTTATATTCAAGGATATCTTCCCAGAAAGGGGTGAAGTTAGTGTCTGCAATGAGAATGAAGAGGTTACAGCACAAAGGTGAAATTGCTTTCCTTTGTCAAGTTAAAGATCTTTCCCTTAAGAACAACTCGAGAACGTTCTAGTGGTACAGGAATTCGCAGGTGTATTTCCCGATGAACTTCCTGGAATTCTTTGTGAAAGGGATGTACAGTTAACCATTGACTTAATCCCATGGACAACACCTATCTCCAAGGCCCCATACAGAATGCTTTGTGCTAAGTTATAAGAATTGAAGACACAACTACAGGAACTAATTGGCAAGGGTTTCATAAGACCCAGTGTTTCTCCATGGGGTGCTCCAGTGCTGTTTGTCAAAATGAAAGATGGTAGCATGCATAGGTTACAGGGAACTGAACAAGGTGACCATTAAGAATAAGTACCTATTGCCACGAATTAAAGATCTGTTTGACCAGCTGAGAGGTGCAGGTGTGTTTTCAAAGATTGATTTGAGATTAGGTTACCGTCAGATTCTAGTAAAGAAGGAGGACATTCCAAAGACTGCTTTTCGTACAAAGTATGGACATGATGAATTTGAGGTGATGACATTTGGGTTGACTAATGCCCCTACAATCTTCATGGACCAAATGAATAGAACTTTCCATGAGTTACTGGATGTTTGTGTGGTGGTCTTTATCGATGATATCCTTGTATAATCTAAGGATGAGAAAGAGCATAAGGAACATCCCAAGATGGTGTTTGATATCCTTCGAAGGCAGAAATGGTTCGCCAAGCTGTCAAATTACGACATCTGGCTTCCTAAGGTGTCCATTCTTGGGCATGTGATTAGCAAGGAAGGTGTCAAGGTGGGTTCCACTAAAATAAAAGCAGTGGTAGAATGGGAAAGCCCAAAGAGTGTGGTAGGGATCTGCAACTTCGTTGGCCTAGCTAGTGACCAGCTTAACAACTTTGATACTAGAATTGCGTATCTGATTCCTGAACAAAATTAAATTGTGAATAAATTTTTGTGCAATGGCAGGTTATTATAGGAGGTTAGTAAAGCACTTTTCTTAAATAGCCCACCCGATGACCAAGATATTGTAGAAAGACTGTAAATTCATCTGGACAGAGAAATGTGAGAGAGCATTCCAGACATTGAAGCAGAGTTTAGTTAGCGCACTAGTCTTGACACTACCTAATGAGGAATTGAGCTATGAGGTATATAGTGATGCCTCGAAGAACGGTTTGGATTGTGTATTGATGCAAGGAGGGGAAGTGATCGAGTATGCATCAAGGCAGTTGAAGGTGCACGCGCGTACCTATCCTACTAATGATATGGAGTTGGCCGCTGTGGTTTTTGTTTACAAATCTAGAGACATTACTTATACGGATCGACCTGTAAGATGTACATTGACTACAAAAGTCTTAAATACATCTTCACTCAGAAGGAGCATAACATGAGGCAACGCAGGTGGCTTGAGCTGATAAAAGACTATGACTTGTCACTAGATCATTGTGACGGTAAAGCTAACACGGTGGCAGATGCTTTGAGCCGTAAGATTCACCAATCACTGAGTGCAATAAAGGTTCTTCCAAATAAGTTGTGTGCTAAGTTTAAGAGGTTGGATTTAGAAGTGGTTCCAAGTGGTTACGTAAAGTCTTGTTTGGGTGCAATGAGTGTTGAGCCTGAGCTGTACCAAGAGTGGAGGAGTAAACAGAGGGAAGATCCAGTGTTGGAGAGAGTGGTGCAGAAGATTTTGAGGTTGTTGGTGATGGTAGTTTGAGGTTCAAGGGTCGGTGGTGTGTTCCAAATGATCCTGAGGTCAAGAGAAAGATAATGTCGGAAGCTCATAGCACTCCGTACTCTGTGCATCCTAGAGGAAGTAAGTTGTATAATGATTTGAAGACAAACTTTTGGTGGCCTGGTACGAAAAAGGAGGTGGCAAAATTTGTGGCTCGATGCTTAGTGTGCTAGAAGATTAAGATTGAGCGCTATAGCCAGGAGGGTTTTTGTAGCCACTCCCAATTCCATTGTGGAATTTCGATTCAGTATCTATGGATTTTTTGGTTGGGTTACCACTGACTTCTAGAGGATTAAATACAATTTGGGTAATAGTGGATCGGTTAACTAAGGTATCCAGATTCATTCCTATGAAGAATACTTGGTCAATGGAGAAAATGGCAGAGGCATACACCAATGGGATTGTCAGGTTGCATGGTGTTCCCAAGGTTATAGTGTCAGACCGTGATCCCAGGTTCTTGTCCCACTTTTGTAAAGCTCTACAAGAGGCGTTCGAAACAAGGTTGAACTCGAGTCCAACTTTTCATGCAGCTAACGATGGTCAAACGGAGAGGATGTCTAGACATTAGAGGATATACTTAGGGCTTGTACACTGGAATGCCAACAGACTTGGGCAAAATCCTTAATCTTAGTGGAGTTTTCTTACAACAATAGCTTCCATGCTAGTTTGCAGATGGCTCGTTATATTAGTGACTCCTTGGTGATTGGACCACAGTTGATCTAGGATACCGTTGATCAGATCAAGGTAATATGGGCTAAGTTACAAGCAACTCAAGATGGACAAAAATCTTATGCCAATCGTCGACGCAAGACACTAGCTTTTGATGTTGGAGATAAGGTGTTGCTAAAGGTGTCACCTATGAAGGGTGTTGCTCGTTGTTTTGATCAGAAAGGGAAGCTTCGGCGAAGTATGGGGCCGTATGAAATCTTGGAACATGTAGGTTAGGTTTCTTATAGACTCGCACTACCTATCGAGTTATCTAAGGTACACAATGTATTCCATGTGTCCCAGCTGCGGAAATACATTAGTGGCCCATCACATGTGATTCCAGTAGAGAAAATGGTAGTGTAGCCCAATTTGACCTATGCGGAACGTCCTATTCTAATCTTGGATCGCCAGAATAGTAAGTTGCGACGCAAGGTTGTACCCTTAGTAAAGGAGCTTATGCGAAGTCAAAAGTATGAGGAGGCAACCTAAGAGATAGAGGAGTCCATGAGACTTAGATACCCATAGCTTTTTACTCAAGGTAAATCTCGATTAAGTGTTGTGGTTATAGCTTTGTGTTGGTTGTTGTTACAGTGTTATGGATTAAATTTCGAGGACGAAATTTCTTTTTAGGAGGGGTGATTGTAATGGCCTAAATTTTCAGGCAGAAAATTATTCCCGAAATTTATAATATAAATTTAAACATTTTATATTTCGAACCTATTAGTTAATCAAGCCCAATTACAAGTGACTGGGCTATGACTTTTAAGCTAACTAGCTTTTAGGTTTTCAAAGAAGTAGAAAAATATATAAAAAGGAACAAAAACCTAAAATTTGGTGTTGGCTGTGACCTCAAGGGTCAAAACCAAAAAAAATTTCTTTCGACTCTTGTTTGATCCTAGTGAAGTACAAAACAAAATTTTTACAAAGTAGAGTTTTTGGACCATTGGATCAAAGGACAGTTTCGTGGTATATTATTAAATTTTTGGCTAGCGATCAAGGTAACTAATAGGACCCTATTAAATGTATAAATCGTCATAATTGAATTCATGACTAGGTAGTTTAAATTCATGTTTGATTCCAAGCTTTCCATGATTTATGTGTTACAATTATTTTCGTGTATTACGATTATGTATCGATTTTAGCATGTTTTATTTAGAATTAATGAGCATGTAAATACTGAAATTTTAGTGTTTTAACCCACATTATGATGTTCAAATTATTCATGTTGAAATTCTGGTTTTTTTATTGAATAATTATCGTGCACAGTGCTAAAATTTGTGATTAGGGTTTGCTGTAAAAAAAAAACTGCGGTTTCTGGTTCAAACGTTTAATCTGTTTTCCCCTACTTATAATTGATTTTCTTGGGTTTTTTTCATGAATTCCTTAATTTATATGTCTAATTAGGATGTGGAAAGCTATAGGATTTTAAAAAATGTATTAATATTTACTTCGGATTTTAAAAAATATTTTAAAAAATCTGCATACCAGTTTTGTTTTGGCTATTATGACAATTATATTGAGATTTTTTCAGATATTCTTCTTGCATTGGTTTTCTAACATCTTGAAGTTTACTGTGTCAAAATTTCGTGACCTATTTCTTCATAATGAGTTATGTAGAACCTTGTAAAGTGAATACAAAAACACTGATAGATTTGATAGCTTGTGACGATTAGAAAAGAAGCTTGTTTTCTGGTTCAAAACTATGATGAATGTATGAATGATGGGTCTATACTGTTTTATGCATATATTTTTGTATTTCTGTGATTTAATTCATGTTAAATTGAGTATATATGTTTCAAATTGTAATCTAGTCATATAATGATATTTTTTTCGCGAATAATTTGTATCTATAACAATTTTCATGAGTTATGTGATGGGAAAACAATATGTGGATTGATTCCTATTGATTTAGTTTAACTTCGTGATCTTCTTGAAGTTTAGTCAATAATTTGGGAGAATTAAGTCCTATTTTGTGTGTAATTGTAATAATTGAGAAGTTAGTGTTAAAAATAATTAAATTGAGTGATCTATTTGAATTTTTGTATATCATGAGTAAATGTTGGTATGGAATATGGCTTGATTTACCGGATTTTATTTTTGGCATTGTTATAATTGTGATGATGAAATTTAATGGTTGAACTTCGCCTTTTGAAATACATTTAATTTGAATAATATAACTTGCTTGATCTGAAATTATTTATTATTTCCACAAGTGTTCATAAGCCGATAATTTGATTTCTAATGGTTATGTTTTTTTTGTGGTTGAGAATTACAAGTGCATTAGCTATGGTAGCTCCTAGCTAGTGTTATTAGATAGGCTAATTAAGGGTATTGTTGTCGTACTAGGTGTGATGTATCGATTTCACATCTAGGAATCTGGCCAGTCTTAGACATAGCTCTCTGTATCGAGGGAGGGTTACTAGTGATGGATCGATTTCACTAGGCTGTACAAAGGAAGTAGTGAAGTATTTATTTCACTACTAGAGAAAATCATACTAGCTTGCAGATATAATATATCTCATGCATAATGAATTAATTATTATCTTAAGCCTTTTTCAAACCATAATATTTTTATTCTTGGCTTATCAATTACTTAGAGTTATTGGGTATTAAGTGTAGTGTATTTAATTGTTAAACATTCTATGGATTTATCTAACTTATCTTTTGCTAGAGCAGCATTGGATCCCAGGTATGTGTGTGATTGAACTATTAAAGTAAAAAAGAGAAACTAAAATTAAATAAAGTATTTGACCCTACTTGTACTTTGATGGTTGTGAACACGTGTTTGTTATCACTTTCCCATTTAGTTGACCTAATTCGAAATCCTGGTTATGTTGAATACTACTTTTAGTAGGGAATTGTTAGTTGCTACCCATTGATTGTGGAATTATTAATGTATTTTGCAGGTGAGCAGACTGATTAGTTTGATATAGCAGGGGTGTGCATGTGAGGATTTAGAATATCCTTTCCGTGCACCTTTTATTACGCAACTTGTTCAGAGTAGACCTTTTTCCTTATTCGTATTTTCAGCTATTTTAGATTTTAAGACTTAGTTGTTGGCTAATAGTTTTGTAATTGTTTAAAATTTCTTGTTTAGTTTTGGATCAGGACAGGACTATTTTGAAACTTATACACTTTCTTATTATTCGAATTTTCAATTATTAGTTTGCTAATGTTTTGGTAACCATTCGACTTGACTTTATTTCCGCTAATATAGTTGCATTAAAGGCGGGTCGTTACACATACGAGTTTAGGTTAGTTCAGACTGGATATTTATATTAGTTACATACTAGAACATTAAAGATTGTTTACTTGTTTTTTTAATTATATATATATGTATGTGTATATATATATATATATTATATATATATATATATATATATTATTGAGATCCAGACCCAGACCCAGACCCATTTAGTTAATCCTTAACCCAGATCCGCCCCACACCCACTAGTTCTAAAAATATTGGACCTTAGACCCTTATAAATAGGGCGAGTCCACAAGGTCTGGGGCGGGTCGTAGACCCATGACCATCCATGTCCTTGATATGCCTAAAAACGTATACTAGGGGGTTTCTTTTTAGGAAAAATTCATAAATATAATCCCAACTATGGACGTTCACCTAATAAAAGACCGAACTTTGATTAATCCGAAAATGGACCCTACTTTCATGCCCATTTTCCAATTTTGGACCCTATTAAATTTTAATTTGTAAAATCAAGTAAATCTTGCTAATTATTCGATTTTTGCTTAAGCAGGACCACCCGAAACCACCACCACAACCATCCCTTCCGCCCGAAACCTCCAAATGTTAAGAAAAAAACGGATAATTAACAAAAATTTACTTCATTTTACAAGTTAAAATTTAGGAGGATCCAAAATTGAAAATTGAGCATGAAAGTTGGGTCCTTTTTTAGATTAATCAAAGTTCGGTCTTTTATTAGGTGAACGCCTATAGTTGGGATTATATTTATGAATTTTTCCTTCTTTCTAAGCAATAAAAGGTTATATAGAGGCAGATTCAAGACATGGAAGACCTACTAGGCCAATTTCATATTCCATCAATTAATATTTTTATAATCATTGTAATATATAATAGATGAAAACAATGCAATCAAACAAGATGATAACTTAAAAAAACAAACAACCACATTTATCAGAAAGTTGATCAGAAAGTTAATCAGCTAAATATACTTAAGTAATAAAATCATAGTGCAACTTAGCTACTTTAAAAGCGCAAAGTAATTAAAACGGAAAACAACACGGTATCCTAATTAACTATTTGAAGATTGAATTCAAAAGAGCATTCGAATAACAATCATAAAGATCACGCTCATACTGAAATGCTTTAGTGTATTCCACAAAATGAGTTCATACAACAGATACCGGGGACAACTGTTGGTCTCAATCTCTGATAAATGAAGGCAAGCTATTGAAAGAAGTTTGCCATCCTCTCCACATGTAAAATGTGACAAATAGTCGCATGGCAAACTCTTTAGAGTTGTGTCTTAAATAGTAGTGACTTCAACAACAGGATCAGGAGAGCATGTCAGCCAAGGCAGTGTCTAGCCAAGACAACTTCGGAGAAGAATTCAGAGTAAAGTTCTTTAATTTACTTAAATGCATCGGAACTAAGACTAATTCACAAAGCTGCCATAGCCTTCGGCTAGTAGAGTCCTTAAAGGCCAACAACCATCAAGATGAAATACCTTTATCCCTTATAGCAGCATGAGATGATAAAATAGGTTGGGTAATCTGAGACGGGGAGGTAAACAAGCAAATTTCCGGTTCCAGCTTATTATGCCGACAATGTTGCTATGTGTGGTTAATAGCGTCTATATATCCCCGGATTATTTGTAGAGGTACATTCCGACGAGCTTATTCTTGAGGTTAGAGACATTGGTGGTGTTGGTAGCTGATATGTGTGTTTTATGTTGTGTTTTTCCCTCATTTTCGGTTGATTCTTGTGCTAAATAGTTAAGTTGGTGGCTTTGTTGTGATTAAATATTGTCTTTCGATGTTAAGTTATGTTTTAGAATGATTTTAGCATCTTTAGTTGACTTTTAGAGCTTTTTACAGTTATTTTATTCTTTCTCGATTATTACCCGCGGTTTTCGGTTTGTTTTATATGTTATAGGAGCGTAATAGGGAGTTATGAAGTCATTAGAAGCTAAAACGAGTCTAAATGTGGTTTCCTCGGGATATGTGCCAAGTCACGAGAAACAACGAACGAGATTCGAAGAGATCGAGTGAAGAATCTAAGGAGATCGTCAACAATTAGCCAAGAAAATTCCATGCGGGCGCATAGGCTAAAAACATATATGGCTTATGCGGGCGCAACATAGATCAGACTTATCAGAAGTCACTCAATGTTCACCATGCGGGCGCAGGGAACAAAGGTCGATCTTTTGACCTATGCGGGTGCATGTGCTACAGAAATTGGTCCGCTCGGTTTTTCTTCGCGGTTTTTGCTCGTGGGTTTATTTTAATTAAAACCTAATCCTATAAATACTCTATGTAAAGGGGGGCACGACCCTAACTATTTTTTGGCATATTTTTAGACTTAGGAATCCAAAAAGCTCTTTTCTCTTTAGAATTTTAGATGCACTTAATTTTTTTCTTGAAGATTCAATTCCAATTAATGCAATTCATTCATTATTTTGGTAATCTCTTTCCTTATGCTTTTCAATTTTTTTTAATTCATGAACCTCTTTAGTTTCTTAGTTTTTAGTTTAGATTAAATTAGTTTTGTTATTTTGATTCTTAATTTAGTTTTATTATCAATTAATTTAGTTTTAATTCTAGTTTTAATTAGTGTTTGATTATGATTATGTTATTTAATTTTGTTGTTGTTTTAGTTTCTTTAATTATGTGTGAGTAGTCTTTTTCTCTAGGGTTAGGGGATCTATGATCATGCTGTGAATTTATTTTATGTTCATTAATTAATTCTTGGCTTTTGATTGAATTCCTATTATTGATTTCTATTGATTGCAATTAAATTGTGGCCAGATTTAGTTGTAAGTTAGGTATTGCCGAAATCGAGGCTGAGAGGTAAGATTATCACAATTAGACCACTGAATAATAGGCAAAAACGAATGTATACGAGCGAGAGTCGGTAAAGGAGTTTTGAGGGAGTCTAAGTTCGAGAGAATTAGTGAGCCCTAGTTCATGAATGCCAATGAATTGATTAATGAGTGTCTAATGAGTTTGTTGATTGATCATAGTGAACCGATTGCCGTAGGTTTCCAGTATAAGAGTTTAATTCATAACTTTCTGTCATTTCCTTAGTCTTAGTTTTCTTAGTTCAATAGGCTTTTACCGAACTTTCCACCAAGGCCCTTTATACATTTTAGACTTTTTAGTGCTAATAGAATTTAATAGCTTCCCTGAGGAATCGATCCCTACTTCCTTAGCTATATTAGTAAGTGTTGTTTGGTTATTTTCGAGAGGTGCGCGATAGCCTGCATCAGTAGCAGGGGTATAGAGAATATCAAAGAGGCCAAGGCCCAATAGGTTCTAATTTCTAAAGGGGAATAGGCCTTTGGGTTAGCCAGTTGTAAACAATATCGTTGAAGGAATCGAAGTGATCAGAAATAAAGGGAAAAGATTAAGCTCCATATTTCATAAAAGAGCACATAGAGCTCTCATGCTGTAAAACAATGCCATTGGTGTCTAATAGCAAACAAATAAAGTCGGAATATGTTGGAATTTAGATGCACTTAGCGGAAGTTCAAGAATCACATTCGTAACATCTAAAATAGGATCATCATGCATAAAAATTAAAGGATCACATAATAGTTTAGGTTATACCTTTGAAGCGTGAATTCCACGAAAATTAGTACTACTAACACAAGAGATTAGGGCCTCAAACATTGCTCCTCTATTCAGTCAACGGGTACTGATTGATCTACCACCAATGTAGTTGGAACAAGAAGCAAAAGGCTCCTCTTTGTTGGAATGCAAAACCACGTACAAAAAGATGGGAGAGAAAATATTTTTGACTTTGTAATTAGGTTATCTGTTTTTCTATCTATAAGATAAAACACATAATTTTCATTATTTATAATTGCATTATGATCATTAGATGAAGTCCTTAAATTTCCTCTTTTCCTATTTGTCGGTTTTATGACATAAACCCACAAAGGGATTTTGTCCATGATTAATCCATACCACTTTGTGTGACCTTATAGGAGTCATTTCATTGGGCTCTGGATTGACCTTCAAGTCTAAAGGCCATTAGTACTGTCTAGCAATAGTATAATAACGACCTAATTAAATGAACTAATTGCACATTTAGCGAGGACACAATTCCTTCAATCTCCCACTTGTCCGAGACAAGTGTTCAACCTTCACTTTCCTTAAGTCTCTTAATGTCTGGTTTGATTTGTGTAATTGCATCTCTATGTCGTGATCACACATATACTCGAATCGTTTCTCGAAATCCAAGTTTGAATTGCTAAATAAATGATTAATTATAATCCATTTGAGTAGGGCCATGCATTATCCAATTCTCCCTCTCCTAGAGGCCTAAGACTCTAACCCTAATTTTATTAGGAGGACTTATCCAATCTTTTTATAACCAAAACTCCCACTCAACTTATAGCAGTTCCAATAATTGCCTTTATAATCTCTTTATACGGTGCGATGGTTGACAATGTTAAAAACTTAATAATCATTGCATGATTGCAGTGTTACACTCATGTCTAAGGAATCCACTAAACATGATATCAATGAAATTCAATAAACACTTTAAAGAATTTCAAGTAGGTCAATCCAATATGCATTCACAATGCACATTTATGTAATTGATTAAACATATGTATGTTTCAATAGCCCTTGAAACTGCACTATCAATCAAATTAGATACTAGTAATTTAAATAAGTCATTTATGTTCAATTTAATGACTTAGACTAGGGATAATAAAGTAACATGTGAATTCAGTTCACTTAATAGGGTTTCAATTACCAAATCATATATTTAATAAACCTATTGAATATCGCAAAATACTTTAGGACCTTAATACTAAACCAAGATTAAATAATTGATATTTGAAATTGAAATTTAAAATAAATAAGCGCAATATCAAGTTTCATAATCATGAATAAAATTTCATAATTCAAAATATTACAAAATCACATCCATTTACCAATGTGTTTTATTCCCATAGCTTTAGTATGACTCTCATGTTTTTGGCGTTGGGAGTGGTTTAGTCAATGGATCAGCTACATTCTTACCCGTGTGTAGCTTGCATACTTCCACATCTCCTCTATTCACTATATATCGTACAAGATGAAATTTCCTAAGTCTTGTACAAGATGACATACAAAACAAGCTTTTCGACCTATCTTTATGAATTTTTATTCCCAAAATGTATTCTGCATTTCCTAGGTCTTTCATAGAGAAAAAAATTTTAACCTTTCCTTGACTGACTCAACCATGGCTTTATCGTTTCCAATCAGAAGTATGTCATCCACATACAAGACCAGAAAAGTAATACTACTCCCACTTGTGTATTTTAGAAACGAAATCTTTTCAAGAAAAACACCATTATGAGCAATAAACACTTTGTTTTCACTTAGATTGTAGAAGCAATATCCCTTAGTTTCTTTTGGGTAACCCACAAAGAAACATTTGTCAGCTTTTGGTGCAAGGTTACCAAAAAGTAAACATTTTGCAGAAACTTCACAACTCCAGATCTTGAGGAAAGACATCTATGGAGCTTTTCTGATTCATAATTCGTATGGTGTCTTTTCCACTACTTTGGAAGGTGCTCTGTTAAGTGTGAATGCCACTATCTCAAGAGCAAAACCCTAGAATGAAACAGAAAGATCAGTAAGACTCATTATTGGTCGAACTATATCGAATAGAGTTCGATTCCTTCTTTCGGAGGAGGACTCAATTATGAGGGGATTCCACAACTCTTCAAATGATCATTGAACTCAATGGATAAGTATTCACCACTACAATCGGATCACAGTGCCTTAATTTTCTTTCCAAGTTGGTTCTCTGCTTCATTTTAGAATTCCTTGAATTTTTATAAGACTCCCCCTTGCATGAGGTAAACATATCCAAATTTGCTTATATCATCGGTAAAAGTTATGAAGGAACTATACCCTCCTCTACCTAATGTACTCATAGGTTCACATACATCAGTTTGTATGAGTGGTAAAAGATCACTGGTCCATTCACTTGAAAAGGGGACTTTGTCATTTTCCCATCAAACAAAAACTTTCATACATCAAAAGGTTCAGAAATAAAGTGTTTTGAGAAGTCCATCTTTATGAAGTTTCTCAATGTGTTTAGAGCTTATTTGACCAAAACGACAATGCCATAGATAAGTAGGGTTCGATTCATTTGTTTTGTGCTTCTTATTGTCTATGTTATAGATGTGAGCTTGTAAGTAAAGAACATATAAACCATTTGATAATTTAGTAGAAACATAGAACGTATCATTAAATAAGTAGAACAACAATTATTCTTAATATAAAATACTGAAGCTATGTTTTTAGTAATAACTTGAACATAATAACAATTATTAAGTTCTAATACTAAACTAGAAGCCAAATCTACATTATAATCTCCTATAGCCAAAGCAACTCGTTCTTCATTGCTTACTTGAAGATCAACTTCACTTTTTGCTCAAGCTTCTACTTCTTTTGAGACCCTGCGCATTACAAATAATGTGAGAACCACAACCAGTATCAAATACCCAAGAAGCAATTGTAGCTAAATTAATGTCTATAACATATATACCTGAATTCAACGTACCATTAATTTTCTCCTCCAGATAGGTGAGGCATTTCCTCTTCCAGTGTCCAATCTTGTGGCAGTCGAAGTACTTATGTAGGGTAGCAACTTTAGCCTTAGGAGTGACCTTTGGCTTTGAAGCATCAGCAGTGGAACAACTTTGCTATTGTTGTTCTTCTTAGGAACTCCTTTCTTCTTGAACTGTTTACCCTTCCTAACCATTAGAACATCCTTATGTTTAGTTTTAAGCAAATTACTTTTAGCCTGAACTAGCATACCATGTAACTCTTGCAAAGTAGCATCCCCTCCTTGCATATGAAAATTCATCTTGAAGTTATGATAAGTTGCAAGCAACGATTTGATCACTATATCAATTGCCAGCTCACTAGGATAAGGAAAACCAATTTTACCATGATCTGAAAATGTCCAATGATATTGAACACATGTCGACCAACGGGTTTCCCTCTTTCCATCTTGCATTCCAATAGCTTACAATTAGCTTCAAACCTTTCCAATCTAGCATTCTTGTGAAACATAGTTTCAAGTTGTTGCATTATGTAGTAGGCCTTTATATTACCAAAACGTTTTTGGAATTCAGGTTCCATTATGCAAGCAAGCATTAGGCATGTTACTTGCACAGAGTTGGCCTCCAAGGTTTGCCTAGCTTTTTTTTTTTAGCATTAGAAGCAGTGTCTAGCAAGGGTTCCATAGGGAGTGGATTAGCAAGAACATTCTTTCTTCCTTCGGCTCTAAGAACAATTCTTATAGCCATTTCCCATTCTAAAAAATTTGTTGCATTCAATTTGTCTTTTTCAAGTACATAGCGCAAATTAAAACCAGAAGCATTGTTGTTGTTGTTGTTGTTGTTGTTGTTGTTGTTGTTGTTGTTGTTGTTGTTACTAGACATGATGACTACAACCGAAAACATATGGAAGAGTTAATATTATGCTGAAACTTAAATAACTTTATTTCATTACACATAAGCTATTTAACATTATTTCACTTAAAACAATTTTTATTTGTCCCTTTTAATGAAATAATGATTCCAAGATCCCAAAAAATGTACCATAAGTGGACTTGGGCCCTGTCCTTAAGTTAGATTTTTAAGGTAAGTAAACTCCTTTACTAATTATAACAATTGGAACTCTTGGTTGAATTGATAAGCAACATCTCATGTTCCAAACTTATCTCCATGCCATTAAATTGATAATTTAGTTGAGCATAACCAAAACATGTAATCCCCTTCAAGAAATTACCCGTACTATCCTAGTTTTAAAATGACACTTTGCTTAGGCAAACCCATCATTTAAAAATAAGGCTTCATAGGTGTTGATTTTGGTAGGCAATTAGGCTCAAAATTAGTTTAAGGGATCTAAATTTATTATGTTGTAATTTTTAGGAAGTGAATTTATATTGCTTAAAAAACAACAATAATAAGTAAAAGGAAAAATTGATAAAAAGTACCTAATCTTTTCACTTTTTTTGAAATAAGTACTAATGACTTTTTTTTTTATTTAAGTACCTAAAGTTTTAATTTTTGTTTGATTTTGGTACTAATTAACGGAAACTTTGAAAGTCTGTCAAATAAATCGTTAGTGGGGCCCTAACCTAACGTCTTGTAAATTGTTTCCCTCTCAATTTGACAATCTTATTTTTCTCTCCTTCAATTTCAATCATCTTCTTGTTAGGTCATAATTGAACCATTAAATTGTTCTAGCAACCCAAAATCAAAACATCACTCAACAACACAAACGAAACCAAATTGTTGGCAGAGTAAGGTTATCAATCAACGACTGAGCAGTACCAGTAGATGAAGAAGCCCAGTTGCTTCCGCTTTTTCTAAGCATCTTGATTTCAGCAGTTAATGCTTTTCATTTCAGCTTCACATTGTCATTTTCAGTGAGTAGTAAACTCCATTGACACTCCAATTCCTTCATTTCTGATTGGCATGTTGCCAATTGAGCTTCCAAAAGTTTCTTCTTAAGAATAAGTTTGTTAGTCAATGCCTTTGCCACTCAGTCATATCTTCATCTAGCCATCTGAAGAATCTACATCCTCTCCACTGTGACTCTGGCTCATAGAATTTGCAGCTCAAAAATCTTCTTCCAGGATTTCTATCAGTCCATGAAGTCCTCTTTCCAGCCGGCAACCCGCAATTACATCTAATTTGTAGTTCATTTCTATCTTCAGATATTGCAAACCCTACAAAAAAACAGATTCAATTCTTCAATTGAACCATCAAAAAGCAATTACAGAAATTTTAGGGCAACAGATTATGTAGGATAACACTAGAATAAGAAGTACAAACCTTTTTCAGCAATTGGAGTGGGATGATGATCCTGTTGAATGAAGGAGACAACCCAAAAATCCCTAAATTAATTTGGAAACTTGATTTGTCTTTCAATGCTTCGTAATTATAAGCCAAAAACAAGCAGCAAGGTCATTTTTTACCGTTGTAAAGAGACGTTAGGTTAGGGGCCCCACTAACGATTAATTTGACAGACTTTCAAAGTCTCCGTTACTTGGTACCAAAAATAAACAAAATTTAAACATTAGGTACTTAAATAAAAAAAATTCATTAGGTACTTATTTCAAAAAAGTGAAAACATTAGGTACTTTTTACCAATTTTTCCCAAATAAAACATGCATGATAGAATGCAATAAATAAAAGCAAATATGATCTAGCATGGCCCCTAATCCTAATGATCTAATCTTCATGATCTCCCTCTTGAACTCTTCATGAGATTTCATCTTCATTTGATCGTCATAGACTTCTTATTGGATTACAAGTATTTACAATAATCAAAATTTAAAACTTTAAAAATTACAAAAATACTTGACGTTACGTAGACTGTATTTAAGCTACAAAAATACATCACGATACGCACATCGTATTTTCTAACTTAATTTGGGCCATAATAGTCATTAACTATAGCATCACAATATCAAATATCATATAAAATGCTATATAATAAAACATATCTAATCTCTAACATGTTAAAAAGCCACAAAAAATATAGACTATTCAAAGAATAGTTCCTGGCTATGATTGGTCCACGTCAGCTTCCAAACAGCAAAATCACTATGTGCTCACATGCTACTCACTCGCACTCTTGCCCGCTTCTTTCATTCCCTCACATACTAAAACCAACCTTCCTTGACACTCTTCTTTTCCTCTCCTTAATTTTCTCAACCTTCTCCTCCATTTTACCTTCTTTCATATTCAAGAGGCTTTCTCATTGATCTTCCATCAATGAAAATCTCCTTGCGACCCTTGACCCTTCCAAAATCATTAACTTCTGGCGGATTTTCAGATTTCATATTCGATTTTCTAGGGTTTTATTTTAGGGGATTTTTCGTCCTTGAATACGAATTGGATGATTTTTGCTGAATTTATGGTGCTGAATTTTTATGGGACGATTATTGGGTAATTTCTAACTAATTTTGGTGTTTGGCTTTCAGGGTTTCAATCTAGATCAATGTTTGGCTCTTTGTTTGGCTTTTAGGGTTTCTAACTAATTTTGGTGTTTGGATTTGTTTGATTATTGTTAATTTTATTGTTTTGATTAGGGTTTATAGCATTTAATTCTGAATTTCTTATTAGGGTTTTCGAAGTTTAGGGGGTTGGTTTAGGGTTCGAATTTTTCGGGTGTTGTTTTCATGCTCGATTTCGATTAAGGATTTGATTCTGTTTCTGGTATTGTTCTTTATATATTTTTTTATTAAGGGTTGTAATATTTGTTTTTAGTTTTCTTTTGGGGTTTTAGGTTTTTATTAGGGTTAATCCACAATTTTAGACAGCAGATTGATGATCTTTGCGACGTTTAACGCTTTTCTTTTTCCCCAATTATGATTTCTTTTGTACTGTTTTAATTAGGTTAAGAATTTTAAATTGTTTGGCTGTTATAATCTATGGGTGATTGCGTTATGTAAGATTTAGTTGTTTCTATTTCAGATTTTTGTATTCAAATAATTAGTTGTTGATGATTGTTGTTATAATGCATGAGTGTGTTTTGATAGATTAAGATCTAATTGTCTATATGTTGAAAATGGGAGTGAAAAAGATTGAACAGAAGATTTGGGGTTTAAGGAAATGGAAAATGAATATTGGGGGTTTTGATTCTATTGAAAGGATAGTAACCTTTCATGATTGGAAAGAGAGGTCATGGTTGAATTAATTTTAGGTATTGGTACTTTGAAGTTTGAACTGAACACATCTTCAGTTCAAATCTGAAGGTTACACGCTTAAATGAATATGATTGCGATTATGATTATGATTATGATTATGATTATAATTATAAATATTGATTCGCAGATGATAATTGAGGCATTGTTATCTCTCAAGTAAAGAACAAGATCAAGCCACAACGCCATAGCAAAGTACATTAACAATCAAGAAGTAGCAAAAGGTCAAGGAGCTTCTTTCTAACTTCAAAAGGCTACTCTTAATTCAACTTAAGGTTAAAAAGGTATAAAATATGTTACTTTTTTAGCCGCAAATTCTATAGTTTATAATTTGTTGTTTTAATATTGAAGGTGTTGGTTCTTATTTGAATTTTAGTGTTTCAATATGGAAAAATTCAGAAGTTTTGTGCCCATTTTTCTTTAAAAAATTCTTCTTAATTTTAGAATTTATTATTCGGAATCTGGAATTAAAGCCTTTATACCTGTGAGGCTGCGACCCCCAAAGATGAATGGTTGTGGACCTTTGGCATTGAGCTTACAAACCCTGATTCTCAAAGGTGGAGGTTGGTTCTAAGTCAGTTGAACTCAGGTTTGGATTGTTGAACCGAATCCCATCTAAATTGATTTTTCATCTTGAGTTACAATTGGATTGTCATAATTTGGGTTGGATTATAATTGGATTTGCATAGTTTGGGTTAAATTGAATTGAATTGTAACTAACTCATTTTAAAGTATTTGTGAATTGAATCGAATTTGACTTTGATTGGATTGATTAAGGTTGGCTTAGATTTCCATATGAGTTAATTTATTTGGATTAAAATCCATCTTGATTTAGCTGCTTATGCTACCATGTCCGTTCTTTCATTTCTCACTTTTAAAATCTCAAGCGTAAAAACCACTAACATAATTACATTGGGTTACATATGTACTTTAAAAAAAATTGATTAGTTAAGATTAAATTGTTATAACTCTAAATCTTCTAACTTTTTTGAAAATCTCAAGTTTCAGCAATGAATTGAAGTAGAGGATACTCATCGTCATCTTTTTCTTCAATTAAAGGTACAATTAGAGGTCGAGAAAGAGGGAAATAGCCACGGAAAAAGTAACGAGTGATTCTTCTTCTGTAAGTTCACTTTCTTTTGTCTTCTTTTTCATCTGTTGCTTCTTTACTACGGAGTAATTTCTTTAAATTTTCCCTTTGAATTATAAATGTTGCATGATGATATAATGTTTGCATATTGACATCGATACAATGCTCGGCATCACTATACAAAAGAAGAATATGTTTTCCACTTTTCCCTCCTAGCGACAAAATTTAATACTCTGTAAATAAAATGAATTGTGAATAGATGAGATTGAACCAATCTTAGATATCTATACACTCTTTACTTATTGCATCTTGAGATGGGCATTAATATGCAAAATTACAAGCAAATCAAATGTCGATGAAATATTACTCATTAGTGAGTAAAACAGAAATAAAATCTAGCAAGGATAATGAAACATTAGAAAAAATATGAATTGAAGCTATACAAGCAGAAAATAATTTTTGCAACTTGAGCATTAATGTTTTGTTTGTGCATGTGGATGATTTTAGATTTATTTGCGATTTAATGGTGTTAAGGTCTTTGGTGAAGGATTATCTTCCGATTCTCGAAATGGGTGACTAGGTTGACTGCTAAGCTCTTTATTGGTAGTGACAGATGCTTCGTTGGAGTCTTTTGTTACTGCTTATAGACTTACAGTTTTATGCATTGTGGTAGTATGTGTGTGTTTCCTGATTTGGTGGATGTTTTTGTTGGTTGTGCAAGCTTTGTGCTAGGGACACAACAAGGAAGGATTGAGGGAATTGGAGGCAGACTATGGAGGAGGAGAGCAGAAAAGAGCTGCAAACCTTACAAAATAAGGTATCGTACAACTGTGTATATGATTTTTCGTCTTTGTTACATTGGTTCATAGTTGAGTGTTATTTTGTTTGTGGGTTTTAATTTGTTGAATTTATTATTATATAAGTTGAGGGGTATTGTCAGATGTTGCTTCTGAAATTTTGTGCCCTCAATACTGCCTTCTCAAGTTTTAATTTCTTGAATGAGTTAAATTAAGCACTTCAATTGCTCATAATTAAGAAAAAATTATAAAATTATTATGGGATCTTATATGATGATTCTGAATTTTTAGAAAGAAAAAGTACTGGATTTTTTCCAAGTTTTTATTTCTGTCCTAAGTTATGAATTTGGTGTGTTCTTATTCTTGAATTTGAATTTTTTGTTAGCCGAGATTTTTATTATGCCTTCTAATGTTCTGTTTCTAATTCTACACAAGAGTTTACCATGTCTTGCTTTATTTTTCTTTTTTTCCCGTGAATGGTTTGTTGAGTTTTGCTAGGTTTAATCGAACTGCCCTGCATGTATAACAACAAATTTGATGTCCAGCATTTAATAACTCATTAAAATCCGATTGTTTGCTGACGGAACGGAACGATAGAGGGAGAAGGAGCAAGAGAAGGAAAAGGAGAATAAGGAAGGGCATTGTTTGCTGATATCAATTATCATGAAGAAATTTCCCTTAGTAATTCGTTTATTTGAGTAGGAACCACCAACTATTTATCATTCAACACTTAAATTTTTCCTTATATTGAGTTGTGTGCAGCTTAGCTTAGCTTTGTTATTCAGGGAACTCTTCCATGTTTAGTGTATTTTCTTATAACAAAGGTCTTACATTTAATTTGTATACCTTTAATTATAAATGTTGTTAAATTATTGTCACTGATTTTTTATTGTCACTGGTTTTATTTGTGTATGTGGCTATGTCATTTTGTTTCTGAAATATTATTTAGATTATACTCCATAGTAGTATTATACTCCATACATTATACCACATACTCTTTAAGTATTATTGTCAGCTATTTAGCAAAAAAATCACTCAATAACATACAAAAGCACAATACAATCCAAACACAACATCTACAAACACGAACATCACCAATTTGGGGCACCGCGCGCGATGCGCGCGGTGTCACAACTAGTATCAAAAATAAGACAATCATCTATATATCTCCATATTTCACAACTGGTAACTAGATAATATCACATATTATTTAGAGCTGGAAAACGTGTCGTGTCGTGTCACTTACATAAACGGGTTGAACCCCTTCAACCCTAACCTTACTCGTTTAATAAAAGTGTCGTGTCGTACTCACCCGTTTACTTAAACGGGTTAATACTCTTGACCCAAACCCACTAGTAATGGGTCGATTTCGTGTCGAGTTAGCAGGTCATGTCTTTTTTTACATACTATTGTATATAATAAGGTGGAATCGTGTCGTGTCGAGTCAACCTGTTTACTTAAACGGGTTCAACTCTCCAACCTGTTTAATTAAACAAGTCAACACTGTCGACCCAAACCCGTTAATAACGGGTCGATTTCGTGTCGAGTTATCAGGTCGTGTTATTTCTCCCACCTTTAATATTATTCATTACCACACTTATGAATGATATCACATATTTTATTTTAGATAAAAAGATAGAATCAATTCATAATTTTGTATGCTAATAATATCACATATTATTTGTTTACAAAATTAAGAAATATCAAATATTATTCAAAATAATATTATCCTAACAAATTTAGGACCTTTTATCCTAATTACTAGCCAAACGATTATTTTTAATTTAATTATCACAACTAATAATAGCATAAACAAATTATGTAAAGTCAATTATCATATTATTAAAATCATTTGCTCAATATACCATAAAATATGTCTAAGATTAAAATCAGATTTTATTTGACTCTCAAAACTGATTTTCTTTATTTTATTTTATTAATTATTTAAAAAAAATTATTAACTAATTAATAAAAATATTAATAATTAATTTTGTGAAATAACCCAAACTTATCCAACAACAACCACCACAACACAGCTACTGCCACCCCACTGTGCCCCACCTTGCCTCACCTGCACCATCAAAGGGCGAGTCTAATCTGGCCACCCGATGCACCCCTACACCACATACCAAAAAATCGCAGCAACCAAGTAGCCACACACCATGCAGCCGCTGCTCTGCTTACACGGTTATCCAAATTCACGCGTCCAAACCATCAGCCACCACGACGAACAAAATCTGAGCCATGCCCAGTTGGCGTCGAGCGTCGCTCAGCCCCGCCTGCGTACCGCCCTTCCCCTTTGAACCTTAACTAAGCAACCACCGTGGTAGGCTCACCACCCAAACGTGGTTCTTCACTCACAATTCAACAACTTTTTTTTTTATTTGTTGAGTTTAAATCGAAATATACAATAATTGCTTAAATCAATTAGGTTCGATTTGAATTGAAACACATAATAATTATGCATACTTGATTAACTACAACGAAATCCACAATTTGATTTTAAATCTAAGAATTCATGAATTTCAGTCAATTTCTTGCAAACTCCTTTAAAAGAATCAATTAATCAGATAAAACAATTATTATGTATCAGATAAAACAATTATTATGTATCAGATTGAATTCATAAACAATCAACAATTGATGGTGATACACTAATTTGTGATTTCGAAAATTAAAGTTATTAAGTTCGAAATTTTCTAACACAATTTGGGGCAAAAAATTCGAATCAAAATTTGAACGAAAACATTTAATCCTTCAAATAAAACGAACAATTCAAAGCAAGAAAAGACAAAATCGCAATAAATTCGTATACTTTGAAGCAAAATTGAGTAGAAATTCGACCAATTTGAATTTTATTAGGTAACAAAATTTGGGGCTAATTTGCGGTGATTTTCAACCAAAACAAAAAACGAAATTTCGCGAATCACAAAGCCAAAGAAATTTGAAGCAATGGATTCGAACGAGTTATAACAAATTTAATTAATTCGAAACAATTTTGGAGAAAAAAATTTGAGGCAAAACATGAATTAGGATTTATGAGGTTCGAACCTAGGGCTAAAAGAGATTAATTTAGATTAATTGAGCAATTTAAATAATTTAATTAATTCCTATAATTCTGATCTCCATTAAAACATATGATAATTGAACTAAAATAACTAGTTTTCTCCCACTTAATTGAATTAAAAAAAAATCATTCATTCAAAATAATACAATTATTATGACCAATAATACTATGGAAGTAGGCTAACTGATACCACTGTAGGTATTTAGATGCACTTAGCGGAATTTCCAAGAGTCAATTTCTTAACATCTAAAATATATAGGATCATCATGCATAATAGTTAAAGGATCACATAATAGTTTAGATTATACCTTTAAAGTGTGACTTTCACAAAAATAAGTACTACTAACACAGGAGATTAGAGCCTCAAACGTTGCTCCTCTATTCAGTCAACGGGTACAGATTGTTCTACTACTAATGCTAGTTGGAGCAAGAAGCAAAAGACTCCTCTTTGTTCGAAAGCAAAACCACATACAAAAGGAAAGGAGAGATAATATTTTTGACTTAGTAATTAAGTTATGTGTTTTTCTAACTATAAAATAAAACACCAGTTGATTCCCATTATTTACAATCACATTATAATAATTAGGTTAAGTCCGTAAAATTTCCTCTTTTCCTATTGGTCGGTTTTATGACATAAACCCACAATGGACTTTTATCCATGATCAATCCATACCACTTTGTGTAACCTTATATAAACCATTTAATTGGACTTTGGGTTGACCTTCAAGTCCAAAGGCCATTAGTAATGTATAGGGAAAATTATTATATGCACCCGGGAGTATATTTTTAGATAATATATTTTTAGGCCATTAGTAAAATATACTCTCTGTAATATTTATTTGTTAATAAGTAATATTTATTTTTGAGTAAGTATTATTCGTTTTTCAATAAGTAATATTTTTAGACAATATACCCAACACTTATTTATTAAACTTTTCTTATTCAATACTCTATACACCGAAATCTTCTCCTTTGAACATTAAATATTTATAACTAAAACTATAATATTCTTTGTTAAACTAGTGATTCTCTTTATGAATATGTTATGTTTTCAATATTAAAAATTTGTTTCCAATACAGGATATTCATGTAATATTATACACATATATGTGCTCCAATTTTTCAAATCATAATATTCACTTTCCAATACATAATATTCATTTTTGAATATGCAATATTAATCTCTTAATATGTAATATTTTCTATTCATTCATGGAAATGACTTAATTCACCAATATATCATACATATATAAGACATTTATTCTAACCAAACGTGCATTAAATCATAAATAATACTACGTTACAATTTTGTGGTAGGGTATGAGCAAGCTTCTCCTTATAAATTTGCACAAAGGAAACAGTGACAAATTGAAAAAATATAGATTAATTAAAGACCTACAAGATACTTGATAATAAGACTGTAGACACCGAGAATTTATTAAAGTGTCAAAATTAAAATAAATTAATTTTTTTTGAGTTAAATAAAATAAAATTTTTGCTCAATATAATTAATTTAGCCCTTTAAATTAAAATATCCAAATTAATTAAATAATTTGGATCATAATTACATTATTTGGGACCGACTATATTGTTAGTCCAACTAAAATGTTTATTGGGCCAAAAGACTACAAAACTTCCAAGTCATCAGAAGAGTCCAAGCCCACTTCTCCGGGTCCAAGATGGAGGTCAAAATCTCCTATAAATACCCATCATCACCTCAAAGGTAGAGAGGGGGAAGGGATTGGAAAAGAAAGTCAATCAAAGACATTCACAAGAATTTACAAAACTCTCTCTGTCAGCAATCAATAAGCACTACAAAATTGTGCCGATTGTTCAGGAATACTCAAACACATTCAAAGGACATTGAACGCTGTCAACCCTCGACAATAGCAGGTGTCATCTTTGGTTGACGTCAACAGGTGTCACCTTTGGTTGACGTCAGCAACTGTTAGATTTGGTTGACGTCGACAAGTGTCATCCTAGCCACGGAACATAATCAAAAGACTTAGTTTATTTCCTATAAACTGTTTACCGAGATTGTACCCATATCCAAATTATTAATAAATATAATTGGTTTACTTAATTGCTTGTCATTGACTTTGACTTGAAATTGTAGCAACAAATTTCTGGCACGCTCGGTGGGACCATCTCTGCTTCTCATCTCTGTTCTTCAAACACTTAAAAAAAATTAGAATGTCTTCCAACAAGAGCATTTCAAAGTCTGCTGAGAGAAGAAGTCTGTCAATACTCGACGACAATCAGCAAGCCTCGGTGAAGTCATTGGAAATCCTGACAGTGGCATATTCACCAGGGGAATGAAAAGGCTGCAGTCACGTCTGCTGCAGCAAGTCTGCGTACAGCCGGTACCTAACAAAGACGCAATAATAGCGTTGTTGAGGCTGCTTTGGAGGCACTTAACACATCTATAGGGCGTGAGTCTCCTGTCTTTGGTTCAAACTCTACCACTGAACATACAAGTTCAAGTTCCATTGCTGGACACAAACGATTGTCATTGACTTCTTTCAAGTCGCCAAGACAAATTGATGTTGACAAGGAAGAAGACTTAGTCGTTCACACTAGTCCCCTTTACAACCCAAACATAGAGGTTGAATCTCGAACTGATAGTAGTTCTCCTCTATCATCTCCTTTCAGGCCTTTTGTGCTCAAGGAATCAAGTGAATCATCACAACTGGACACTGCCTCTGTCATGGTGATTCATGAAAACAAAACTATGGAGCAACAACTTGCCGACATGAATGCTCTCATTAGAAAGTTGATAAAAGATGGAGAGGAAAAGGATGCTGAAATTAAGAAGCAAAACGAGCAAATTGCTAAACTGACAAAGAAGATTGGGAAGCAAATTGTTGAATCGTCTGAAAGTGACGAGGACGACTCTGAATCTGAGGATAATTCAGACAATGAGAAGGACAAAGCTGGTGATCCCAAGAATGCTTTAGTTACTGCTCGACAAATTAAAGAAATGATAGCTGAAGCAATCAAGAATCAAACAAGTGTCAGTGGAAAGGAGGATCATCGTTACGTGAAGCCTTATACCAAGAGGATTGATAAGTTGCGCATGCCCGCCGGTTATCAACCACCCAAGTTCAATCAATTTGATGGTAAGGGCAACCCTAAGCAACATGTCGCACACTTCGTTGAGACGTGTAACAACGCTGGTACTACCAATGACTTGTTGGTCAAACAATTCGTTCGTTCTCTCAAGGGTATTGCCTTTGATTGGTATACTGATCTTTCCCCCCAATCAATTGATAGTTGGGAGCAAATGGAGGGAGAATTCTTGAATCGGTTTTATAGTACCAGGCGTGTTGTCAGCATGGTTGAGTTGACTGACACTACACAGTGGAAGGATGAACCGGTCATTGACTACATTAGTCGATGGCGCGCTCTAAGTCTTGAGTGCAAGGACAGACTGACTGAAACTTCTGCTGTAGAGATTTGTATTAATGGAATAGATTGGGATTTGCGGTACGTTCTTCGTGGAATAATGCCAAAGACATTCCAGGAGTTAGCAACACGGGCCCATGACATGGAGCTTACCATTGCTAGCAAAAATAAAAGTAAAGAAAAATCTGAGAGGAAGGAAAATAAAGA
>PYUH01000179.1:300086-335586 GCA_016808085.1 Suaeda aralocaspica | reverse complement strand
GGGTGATTGCGTATGTAAGATTAGTTGGTTCTATTCAGATTTTGTATTCAAATTAGTTGTGATGATTGTTGTTATAATGCATGAGTGTGTTTTGATAGATAAGTCTGAATTGTCTATAGTTGAAAATGGGAGTGAAAAAGTGGAACAGAAGATTGGGGTTTAGGAAATGGAAAATGAATCTTGGGGGGTTTGATTCATGAAAGGTAGTAACCTATGTCTTGGAAAGAGAGGTCATGGTTGAATTAATTTTAGGGATGGTACTTTGAAGTTTGAACTGAACAATCTTCAGTTCAAATCTGAAGGTTACACGCTTAAAAGATATGATTGCGATTATGATTATGATTATGATTATGATATAATATAAATATATGATTGCAGAGATTAATTGAGGCATTGTTATCTCCAAGTAAAGAAAAAGATCAAGCACAAACGCATATCAAAGTACATTAACAATCAGAAGTAGCAAAAGGTCAAGGAGCTTCTTTCTAACTTCAAAAGGACTACTTAATTCAACTTAAGGTTAAAAAGGTATAAATATGTTACTTTTTTAGCCGCAATTGCTACAGTTATAATTTGTTGTTTTAATATTGAGGTGTTGGTTCTTATTTGATTTTAGTGTTTCAATATGGAAAATTCAGAGTTTTGTGCCCATTTTTCTTTAAAAAATTCTTCTTAATTTTGAATTTATTATTCAGAATCTGGAATTAAAGCCTTATACTGTGAGGCTGCGACCCCCAAAGATGAATGGTTGTGGACCTTTGGCCTTGAGCTTACAAACCCTGATTCTCAAAGGTGGAGGTTGGTTCTAAGTCAGTTGAACTCAGGTTTGGATTGTTGAACCGAACCCATTTAATTGATTTTTCATCTTGGTTACAATTGGATTGTTCATAATTTGGGTTGGATTATAATTGGATTTGCATATTTGGGTTAATTGAATTGAATTGTAACTACTCATTTTAAAGTATTGTGAATTGAATCGAATTTGACTTTGATTGGATTTGATTAAGGTTGGCTTAGATTTCCATATGAGTTAATTATTTGGATTAAAATCCATCTTGATTTAGTGCTTATGCTACCATGTCCGTTCTTTCATTTCTAACTTTTAAAATCTCAAGCGTAAAAACCACTAACATAATTACATTGGGTTACATATGTACTTTAAAAAAAATTGATTAGTTAAGATTAAATTGTTATAACTCTAAATCTTCTAACTTTTTTGAAAATCTCAAGTTTTCAGCATGAATTGAAGTAGAGGATACTCATCGTCATCTTTCTTCAATTAAAGGTACAATTAGAGGTCGAGAAAGAGGGAAATAGCCACGGAAAAGTAACGAGTGATTCTTCTTCTGTAAGTTCACTTTCTTTGTCTTCTTTTCATCTGTTGTTTCTTACTCTACGGAGTAATTTATTTAAATTTTCCCTTTGAATTATAAATGTCATGATGATATAATGTTTGATTTGACATCGATCAAATGCTCGGCATCACTATACAAAAGAAGAATATGTTTTCCTATTTCCCCTCTAGCGACAAACATTTAATACTCTGCTAAATTAAAATGAAGTGAATAGATGAGATGAAACCAATCGTAGATATCATACACTCTTTATTATTGCAATCGATTGGGGCATTATATGCAAAATTACAAGCAAATCAAATGTCGCTGAAATATACTCATTAGTGAGTAAAACAGAAATAAAATATAGCAAGGATATGAAACATTAGAAAAAATATGAATGACGAGCTATACAAGCAGAAAATATTTTGCCTTGAGCATTAATGTTTCGTTTTGTGCATGTGGGATGATTTTTTTATTTGCGATTTATGGTGTTAAGGTCTTTGGTGAAGGATTATCTTCGATTCTCGAAATGGGTGACTAGGTGATTGCTCAGCTCTTTTTGGTAGTGACAGAGCTTCGTTGGAGTCTTTGTTACTGCTTATAGACTTACAGTTTTATGGATTGTGGTAGTATGTGTGTGTTTGATTTGGTGGATGTTTTTGTTGGTTGTGCAAGCTTTGTGCTAGGGACACAACAAGGAAGGATTAGGGAATTGGAGGCAGACTATGGAGGAGGAGAGCAGAAAAGAGCTGCAAACTTACAAAAAAATGGTACGTACACTGTGATATAGATTTTTCGTCTTGTTACATGCGTTCATAGTTGAGTGTTATTTTGTTTGTGTTTTAATTGTTGAATTATTATTATATCAAGTGAGGGGTATTGTGATGTTGCTTCTGAAATTTTGTGCCCTCAATACTGCCTTCTCAAGTTTAATTTCTTGAATGAGTTAAATTAACACTTCAATTGCTCATAATTAAGAAAAAATTATAAAATTATTATGGGATCTTATATGATGATTCTGAATTTAGAAAAGAAAAGTATGGATTTTTCCAAGTTTTTATTCTGTCCTAAGTTATGAATTTGGTGTGTTCTTATTCTTGAATTTGAATTTTTTGTTAGCCGAGATTTATTTATGCCTTCTAATGTTTGTTTCTATTCTACACAAGAGTTTACACAGCTTGCTTTATTTTTCTTTTTTCCCGTGAATGGTTTGTTGAGTTTTGCTAGGTTTAATCGAACTGCCCTGCATGTATAACAACAAATTTGATGTCCAGCATTTAATAACTCATTAAAATCCGATTGTTTGTGGCTGACAGTGAACGGAACGACGATAGAGGGAGGAAGGAGCAAGAGAAGGAAAAGGAGAATAGGAAGGCATTGTTGTGATATCAATATATGAAGAAATTTCCCTTAGTAATTCGTTTATTTGAGTAGGAACCACCAACTATTTATCATTCAACACTTAAATTTTTCCTTATTGAGTTGTGTGCAGCTAGTAGCTTTGTTATTCAGGGAACTCTTCCCATGTTTAGTGTATTTCTTATAACAAGTCTTACATAATTTGTATACCTTTAATTATAAATGTGTTAATTTTGTCACTGATTTTTTATGTCACTGGTTATTTGTGATGTGGTATGTCATTGTTCTGAAATATTATTTAGATTATACTCCATAGGAGTATTATACTCCATACATTATACCACATACTCTTTAAGTTTATTGTCAGCTATTTAGCAAAAAAATCACTCATAACATACAAAGCACAATACAATCCAAACCAACATCTACAAACACGACATCACCAATTTGGGGCACCGCGCGCGATGCGGCGGTGTCACAAAACTAGTATCAAAAATAAGACAATATCTATAATCTCCATATTTACAACTGGTAACTAGATAATATCACATATTTTTAGAGCTGGAAAACGTGTCGTGTCGTGTCACTTACATAAACGGGTTGAACCCTTCAACCCTAACCTTACTCGTTTAATAAAAGTGTCGTGTCGTACTCACCCGTTTACTTAAACGGGTTATACTCTTGACCAAAACCACTAGTAATGGGTCGATTTCGTGTCGAGTTAGCAGCGGTCATGTCTTTTTTTACATACTTTGTATATAATAAGGTGGAATCGTGTCGTGTCGAGTCAACCTGTTTACTTAAACGGGTTAAACTCTCCAACCTGTTTAATTAAACAAGTCAACAATGTCGACCCAAACCCTTAATAACGGGTCGATTTCGTGTCGAGTATCAGGTCGTGTTATTTCTCCCACCTTTATATTATCATTACCACACTTATGAATGATATCACATATTTTATTTAGATAAAAAGATAGAATCAATTCATAATTTTGTATGCTAATAATATCAATATTATTTGTTTACAAAATTAAGAAATATCAAATATTATTCAAAATAAATTATCCTAACAAATTAGGACCTTTTATCCTAATTACTAGCCAAAGATTATTTTTAATAATTATCACAACTAATAATAGCATAAACAATTATGTAAAGTCAATTATCATATTATTAAAATATTTGCTCAATATACCATAAAATATGTCTAAGATTAAAATCAGATTTATTTGACTCAAAAATGATTTTCTTTATTTTTTTTTATTAATTATTTAAAAAAAAATTATTAACTAATTAATAAAAATATTAATAATTAATTTTGTGAAATAACCCAACTTATCCAAAACAACCACCACAACACAGCTACTGCCCACCCATGTGCCCACCTTGCCTCACCACTGCACCATCAAAGGGCGAGTCAATCTGGCCACCCGATGCACCCCTACACCACATACCAAAAAATCGCAGCAACACAGTAGCACACACCTAGCAGCCTGCTCTGCTTACACGTTATCAAATTCACGCGTCAACCATCAGCCACCACGACGAACAAATCTGAGCCCTGCCCAGTTGGGTCGAGCGTCGCTCAGCCCGGCCTGCGTACCGCCCTTCCCCTTTGAACCTTAACTAAGCAACCACCGTGGTAGGCTCACCACCCAAACGTGGTCTTCACTCACATCAATCAACAATTTTTTTTTTTGTTGAGTTTAAATGAAATATACAAATAATTGCTTAAATCAATTAGGTTCGATTTGAATTGAACAACATAATAATTATGCATACTTGATTAACTACAACGAAATCCCAATTTGATTTTAAATCTAAGAATTCATGAATTTCAGTGCAATTTCTTGCAAACTCCTTTAAAAGAATCAAATAATCAGATAAAACAATTATTATGTATCAGATAAACAATTATTATGTAAGATTGAATTCATAAACAATCAACAATTGATGGTGATACACTAATTTGTGATTTCGAAAATTAAAGTTATTAAGTTCGAAATTTTCTAACACAATTTGGGGCAAAAATTCGAATCAAAATTTGAACGAAAACATTTAATCCTTCCAATAAAACGAACAATTCAAAGAAGAAAAGACAAATCGCAATAAATTCGTATACTTTGAGCAAAATTGAGTAGAATCGACAATTTGAATTATTAGGTAACAAAATTTGGGCTTAATTTGCGGTGATTTCAACCAAAACAAAAAACGAAATTTCGCGAATCACCAAGCCAAAGAAATTTGAAGCAATGGATCGAACGAGTTATAACAAATTAATTAATTCGAAACAATTTTGGAGAAAAAAATTGAGGCAAAACATGAATTAGGATTTATGAGGTTCGAACCTAGGGCTAAAGAGATTAATTAGATTAATTGAGCAATTTAAATAATTTAATTATCCTATAATTCTGATCTCCATAAAACATATGATAATGAACTAAAAAACTAGTTTTCTCCCACTTAATGAATTAAAAAAATCATTATCAAATAATACAATATTATGACCAATAATACTATGGAAGTAGGCTAACTGATACCACTGTGGATTTAGATGCACTTAGCGGAATTTCCAAGAGTCAATTTCTTAACATCTAAAATATATAGGATCATCATGCATAATAGTTAAAGGATCACATAATAGTTTAGATATACCTTTAAAGTGTGACTTCACAAAAATAAGTACTACACACAGGAGATTAGCCTCAACACGTTGCTCCTCTATCAGTCAACGGGTACAGTGTTCTACTACTAATGCTAGTTGGAGCAAGAAGCAAGACTCCTCTTTGTTCGAAAGCAAAACCACATACAAAAGGAAGGAGAGATAATATTTTGACTTAGTAATAAGTATGTGTTTTTAACTATAAATAAAACACCAGTTGATTCCCATTATTTACAATCACATTATAATAATTAGTTAAGTCCGTAAAATTTCCTCTTTCCTATGGTCGGTTTTATGACATAACCCACAATGGACTTTATCATGATCAATCCTACCACTTGTGTAACCTTATATAAACCATTTAATTGGACTTTGGGTTGAACTTCAAGTCCAAGGCCATTAGTAATGTATAGGGAAAATTATTATATGCACCCGGAGTATATTTTAGATAATATATTTTTAGGCCATTAGTAAATATACTCTCTGTAATATTTATTTGTTAATAAGTAATAGTTATTTTGAGTAAGTATTATTCGTTTTTCAATAAGTAATATTTTTAGACAATATATACCAACACTTATTATTAAACTTTTCTTATTCAATACTCTATACACCGAAATCTTCTCTTTGAACATTAAATATTTATAACTAAAACTATAATATTCTTGTTAACTAGTGATTCTCTTTATGAATATGTTATGTTTTCATATTAAAATTGTTTCCAATACAGGAATTCATGTAATATTATACACATATATGTGGCTCCAATTTTTCAAATCCTAATATTCACTTTCCAATACATAATATTCATTTTTGAATCTGCAATATTAATCTCTTAATATGTAATATTTTCTATTCATTCATGGAAATGAATTAATTCACCAATTAATACATATATAAGACATTTATTCTAACCAAACGTGCATTAAATCATAAAAATACTAGTCTCATTGTGGTAGGTATGAGCAAGCTTCTCCTTATAAATTTGCACAAAGGAAACAGTGACAAATTGAAAAAATATAGATTAATTAAAGACTACAAGATACTTGATAATAGAACTGTAGACACCGAGAATTATTAAAGTGTCAAAATTAAAATAAATTAATTTTTTTGAGTTAATAAAATAAATTTTGCTCAATATAATTAATTTAGCCCTTAAATTAAAAATCCAAATTAATTAAATAATTTGGATCATAATTACATATTTGGGACCGAATATATTGTAGTCCAACTAAAATGTTTATTGGGCCAAAAGACTACAAAACTTCCAAGTCATCAGAAGAGTCCAAGCCCACTTCTCCGGGTCCAAGATGGAGGTCAAAATTCCTATAAATACCCCATCATCACCTCAAAGGTAGAGAGGGGGAAGGGATTGGAAAAGAAGTCAATCAAGACATCACAAGAATTTACAAAACTCTCTCTGTCAGCAATCAATAAGCACTACAAATTGTGCCGATTGTTCAGGAATACTCAAACACATTCAAAGTGACTTGAAGCTGTCAACCCTCGACAATAGCAGGTGTCATCTTTGGTTGACGTCAACAGGTGTCACCTTTGGTTGCGTCAGAACTGTAGATTTGGTTGACGTCGACAAGTGTCATCCTAGCAGCGGAACATAATCAAAAGACTTAGTTTATTTCCTATAAACTGTTTACAAGATTGTACCCATATCCAAATTATTAATAAATATAATTGGTTTACTTAATTGCTTGTCATTGACTTTGACTTGAAATTTAGTAGCAACAATTCTGGCACGCTCGGTGGGACCATCTGCTTCTCATCTCTGTTCTTCAAACACTTAAAAAAAATTAAGAAATGTCTTCCAACAAGAGCATTTCAAAGTCTCTGAGAGAAGAAGTCTGTCAATACTCGACGACAATCAGCAAGCCTCGGTGAAGTCATTGGAAATCCTGACAGTGGCTATTCACAGGGGAATGAAAAGAGCTGCAGTCACGTCTGCTGCAGCAAGTCTGCGTACAGCGCGGTACCTACAAAGTACGCAATAATAGCGTTGTTGAGGCTGCTTTGGAGGCACTTAACACATCTTATAGGGCGCGTGAGTCTCCTGTCTTGGTTCAAACTCTACCACTGAACATACCAAGTTCAATTCCATTGCTGGACACAAACGATTGTCTATGACTTCTTTCAAGTCGCCAAGACAAATTGATGTTGACAAGGAAGAAGACTTAGTCGTTCACACTAGTCCCCTTTACAACCCAAACATAGAGGTTGAATCTCGAACTGATAGTAGTTCTCCTCTATCATCTCCTTTCAGGCCTTTTGTGCTCAAGGAATCAAGTGAATCATCACAACTGGACACTGCCTCTGTCATGGTGATCATGAAAACAAAACTATGGAGCAACAACTTGCCGACATGAATGCTCTCATTAGAAGTTGATAAAAGATGGAGAGGAAAGGATGCTGAAATTAGAAAGCAAAACGAGCAAACTGCTAAACTGACAAAGAAGATTGGGAAGCAAATTGTTGAATCGTCTGAAAGTGACGAGGACGACTCTGAATCTGAGGATAATTCAGACAATGAGAAGGACAAAGCTGGTGATCCCAAGAATGCTTTAGTTATGCTCGACAAATTAAAGAAATGATAGCTAAAGAATCAGAATCAAACAAGTGTCAGTGGAAAGGAGGATCCTGTTACGTGAAGCCTTATACCAAGAGGATTGATAAGTTGCGCATGCCAGCCGGTTATCAACCACCGAAGTTCAATCAATTTGATGGTAAGGGCAACCCTAAGCAACAGTCGCACACTTCGTTGAGACGTGTAAACAACGCTGGTACTACAATGACTGTTGGTCAAACAATTCGTTCGTTCTCTCAGGGGTATTGCTTTGATTGGTATACTGATCTTTCCCAATCAATTGATAGTTGGGAGCAAATGGAGGAGAATTCTTGAATCGGTTTTATAGTACCAGGCGTGTGTCAGCATGTTGAGTTGACTGACACTACACAGTGGAAGGATGAAACGGTCATTGATACATAGTCGATGGCGCGCTCTAAGTCTGAGTGCAAGGACGACTGACTGAAATTCTGCTGTAGAGATTTGTATTAATGGAATAGATTGGATTTGCGGTCGTTCTTCGTGGAATAATGCCAAAGACATTCCAGGAGTTAGCAACACGGGCCATGACATGGAGCTTACCTTGCTAGCAAAAATAAAAGTAAGAAAAAATCTGAGATGAAGGAAAAGAAAGAGTTCAGAAAGGGTGTAAACCTTCCAAAAGCTCTGCAAAAGAGTCAATGGTGATCACTACCTCTTCTTCTCCTATCAAAATCTCAGGAAAGGCTAAGGAGGAGAAGAAGACTTCTTACCCAAGAGTTTACAGAGGCGATAAGCCAACCTTGAAAGAGTTAAAGCAAAGAAGTATCGTTCCTGACTCAGATTTGTCTGGAATGCTGGTGAGATGAGTTACTGGAAAAGAAGATAATTGAGTTGCCTGAATCTAAGCGGCCTGAGGAAATGAATAAAACATCGGATCCAAAATACTGTCGATATCACAGGTTGGTGAGTCACCCTATTGAAAAGTGTGTTACATTGAAGGAGAGGATCTTGCGTCTTGCTCAAGAAGGAAAGATTGTGCTTGATCTCGATGAAGCTGTAGGGACTAACCATGCTGCAGTAGTGACTGATGAGCCTTCTCTTCAGTTGGAACTAATACAGTTTGGGTCTCTGGAANGTCTCTGGAGCCTGTTTTGCTGCAAATCCGACCATTCCATGTTCAATGTAAAACGGAGACACATGTTGAAAAGTATGTGTCAAACGACGATGACAATGACGAAGGATGGACCCTAGTGACAAGGAGGTGTACTAGGAAGCAAATGACTTCAAAGTTGCAACCCCCTTACCAAACTAGAGGACAACAAAGAAATAAAACTGCTAAACGTCGAAAGAAGGGACTAAAAAGGGTCACAAAACGTAAAATGATGCAAGATGAAGTGCTTAAACAAGAAATTGTTGCTCCTATAACTTTAGAAGAATTCTTTCCCAAAAAGTACTTGAATGTTGTGACTGTCAACACAGTCTTAGTTGAAGTTAAGGAACATGAAAATGATGAAGAAGAAGAAGAAAAGAAAGATGAACAAGTTAATGAGCATGAGGTGTCACTTAAATTAACCCTTCAACATTCGGGGTCGTCGACGGATCCGAAGATATCGGCTATCCTTGATGCTCTCCCCACGCGCATGGGATGGAGGGAAATATTTCGTTTGCCAAGAGAAATGTGTAAACAACTGGCTTTGGCACTTCAGCAGCCAGAGCTGTATGTCGACAGGGCGGAAGATGTTGGTGAAGTCAAAGAAAACTCTGACAAATGCGCATCATGTAATAGCGCCGTAGTCTTTAGTGATGATGACTTGCTCATGGGATCTAAACCCCACAACCGTCCATTATTTATGACAGGATTCGTTCGGGGTCAAAAGGTCGGTCGTATTCTAGTAGATGGTGGGTCGGCTGTAAACATCATGCCTAAGTCCACAATGAATGAATTAGGGATCACAGTAGCAGAACTATCCCAAAGTCGAATTGTGATTCAAGGATTTAATTTGGAGAGTCAGCGTGCAATTGGCATAATTCGTGTCGATCTCACCATGGGTGACTTGACAACACCTACTCTTTTTCATGTGATTGATGCTAAAACTTCTTACAAAATGCTGCTTGGACGCCCATGGCTGCACGAAAATGGTGTGGTTGCATCTACCCTCCATCAGTGTTTAAAATACTATCGTGGAGGAGTAAGGAAAATTAATGGAGATGTCAAGCCCTTCACTAGAGCAGAGTCTTACTTTGCGGATGCCAAGTTCTTTGAGAGTGATGAGGGAACTTCGTCTGAAATATTGCCATCTCAAATTGCTTCGACAGGCAAAAAGGAAAACAAAACAAAGGTTGAGGCTCCAACACTAGTGAAAATCACTAAGTCAACTCCTGTTGAACAGCAAATTCTTCCGGAAGAGAAGGCCGAAGAAAAAGTTGAAAGCTTTCTTCCAAAGAAGATAGAGACAACTCCAGTTCTTCGTTACATACCCAAGTCACGCCGCAAGGAAGGCGAATCACCATTTGTGTTGTGTCAAGATGCTCAAGTCAAGCATAGTCAAAATCAAAAGACTACCACTTTCNCAAAATCAAAAGGCTACAACTTTGGTTAAGGAATTGAAGGATAAAGATGTTGTATTACCATTGTCTAAAGGTAGTCAAAGTCAAAAGCCAATGACTTTCAAGTGGGTCGAAAGTTCCAAAAACCAAGGTCTCAATAAAGACAAGTTCGACCCTAAAGCATATAAGCTATTGGCAAAAGCTGGGTATGACCCTTTGAAAATCCCACGCCGATGGGAAAAGTTGTTGAAGTTAAGGCAAACAGACACAATGGTACGCAAAAGATGCTTCAACAGTATGGCGTTAAAGTAAATGCGCCTAGGGTAGGTCTCGATTTTGAGTCGTCTGAGCCTATCAAGATCACTGTCGGGTATAAGGCAAATACTTCTTTCATTCAATACATTACAGCATCGGAATTGGATGAAGGTGGGGGTGAAGACGATGACATGCCACCACGTGGTTCTATATCTAATAGGGTAAATCCATCAAGATCCAAATCACGCCCCTCTGTATTTGACAGGCTAGGCAAACGCGAAGATGTTGCAAAGAACGATGATCAAATCTTATCTCCAAAAGCTTTATGCATAAGGGATAAGCCATCTGTCTTTAACAGGATTGGTGCAACACCTAAGATTCAAAAGTCGTCGCGACAGTCGGTCTTTAGTCGTTTGAAGAGTAAAGCTAATGAAGCTAAGGAAGATGATTCCAAGAAAAGTCGTGTTAAAGGAAGGTATGATGTCAGGAGTGTCGTTCCATCTAGGATGATACGAAAGCAAGAGGTTGATATCACCAAACGACAGCCTCTAAAGGCCAAGGGTCGGATTGTTATCATCTTTAAGCAAGATGAACCATGTGAGGAGTTTGAACAAATTGTTACGTCGCATCACGTTATAGTGCAAGAATTCTCTAACGTAGAGGAAGAAGTTGAAACTGATGAAGCTCCCAAAACGTTGGAAGACGGTGGGTAAGCCACGGTGGATAATTTGAAAGAGCTAAACTTAGGGAGTTCTGAAAATCCTCGACCAGTGTATATTAGTGCTCATCTCTCTCAAGAAGAGGAGCAAGAATACCATAATCTGTTGTCTGATTATAAAGATGTCTTCGCTTGGAGTTACAAAGAAATGCCTGGACTCAACCCAAAAGTTGCGGTACATCGCTTGGCAATAAAGAAAGGTGTCAGCCCAAAGAAACAACCTCAGCGAAGGTTCAGGCCAGAGTTAATCCCTGAAATAGAGAGTGAAGTTAACAAGCTCATAGATGCCGGCTTTATTCGTGAAGTCAAGTACCCAACTTGGATAGCAAATATAGTTCCTGTAAGGAAGAAAAATGGACAGTTGAGGATTTGTGTTGACTTTCGTGATTTGAATGACGCATGTCCAAAAGATGACTTCCCTCTTCCAGTCACTGAAATCATGACCGATGCANAGATGTGTATAAGAGACAGTGCAACTACTGGTCATGAGGCTTTGACATTTATGGATTGTACAGCTGGATACAATCAGATTCAAATGGCGAACGAAGACCAAGAGGCAACTGCCTTTCGCACTCCGAAAGGAATATTTTGCTACAAAGTCATGCCTTTTGGACTAAAAAATGCTGGGGCTACATACCAACGGACCATGCAAAAGATATTTGAAGATATGATGCACAAAATCGTGGAATGCTATGTTGATGATTTGGTGGTTAAGTCTACAAGAAGGAAGGACCATTTGGAAGACCTTCGCAAAGTGTTTGAGCGATTGCGAAAATGTCAACTTAAAATGAATCCTCTTAAATGTGCATTCGGCGTCACGTCTGGAAAGTTTCTAGGATTCATTGTGAGACATAGAGGCATTGAGATCGATCAAGCCAAGATCAAAGCGATCCAAGAAATGCCACCACCCAAGAAACTGAAGGAGCTGAGGGGCCTCCAAGGGCGCCTTGCTTATATACGACGATTCATTTCTAATCTTGCCGGAAGATGTCATCCTTTTAGTCATCTCATGAAGAAGGGTTCCCCATTTGAATGGGATGAATCATGTCAAAATGCTTTCCAAAGTATAAAAAATTATTTGTCTTCTCCTCCAGTGCTGGGGGCACCAATTAAAGGGAAGCCAATTATCCTTTATATTGCCGCACAAAAACGATCCTTGGGGGCAATGTGTGCCCAAGAAAATGAAGAGGGTAAAGAAACTGCGCTGTATTACCTAAGTAGAACCTTGGTAGGAGCAGAAATGAATTACTCTCCTATTGAGAAAGTTTGTCTTGCTTTGGTTTTTGCCATCCAAAAGTTGAGACACTACATGCAGGCTCATACAGTTCATGTTGTTTCAAAAGCAGACCCAATCAAATACATATTGTCAAGACCAGTACTCGCGGGTCGACTTGCAAAATGGGCCATTCTTTTAAAACAATATGACATCATTTTTGTCCCTCAAAAAGCTGTTAAAGGACAAGCAATAGCTGAATTCTTTGCAGATCATCCAGTACCCGCAGAATGGGAATTTAAGGATGATGAGTTGCCAGGAGAAGGAGTATTCTATGTGGATGTCTTACCACCTTGGCAAATGTATTTCGATGGGGCAGCTCGTCGTGATGGAGCAGGTTCAGGGGTTATACTACTGTCACCCGAAAAGCATGTGCTAACTTATTCATTTGTCTTGACTCAACTATGCTCAAATAATGTGGCTGAGTACCAAGCTCTTATCATAGGCCTCCAAATGGCTATTGAAATGGGAATAAAGGACTTGGACATTTTCGGAGACTCACAATTGGTAATAAGTCAACTTTCTAGTGAATATGAAGTCAAGAAAGAAGACTTACTCCCTCTCCACAGGCGTGCTTTGAAGCTACTGGCCAAGTTTGAAACTACTAAGTTAGAACATGTTCCAAGAAGTGCCAATAAGATGGCTGACGCGCTTGCTAATCTTGCAGCCACTTTGGCACTGGGGGCAGAGGAGACCATGAATGTACCTGTGTGTAATCGATGGGTTGTGTCACTTGATGAGGAAGAGAGTGATGAAGAGGTCAATTCAATATTTGTCTATCAAATTAACAAGGAGGATTGGCAACAACCACTGATAGATTATTTGGAACATGGAAAGCTACCAAGCGATCCAAAGCGCAGGAATGAGATACGTCGTCGAGCTCCTAGATTTACATACTACAAGAAAACACTTTATCGAAGGTCCTTTCATGGCCTTTGGTTGAGGTGCCTTGCAGAAGATGAAGCGACAAAAATCATGGAAGAAGCTCACTCTGGGATCTGTGGTGCTCATCAATCAGGCCCAAAGTTGCATGATCATGTCAAAAGAATGTACTACTGGCCTACAATGGTACAAGATTGCATGGATTACGCGAAGAAATGTGAAGCATGTCAGTTCCATGCCAACTTTATTCATCAACCCCCAGAACCATTACATCCCACAGTGGCTTCTTGGCCCTTTGAAGCATGGGGACTTGATGTCGTAGGACCTATCACTCCAAAGTCGTCCACAGGCCATGCATACATTTTGGCTGCAACGGACTATTTCTCCAAGTGGGCTGAAGCGATTCAACTTCGTGAAGTGAAGAAGGAAAATGTGGTTGACTTCATTCGAACTCACATTATCTATAGATATGGTGTACCAAAACGAATTGTCACTGACAATGGGACACCATTTTATAACAGGTTGATGACAAGTCTCTGTGAAAAGTTCAAATTTACCCAACATAAGTCGTCAATGTACAACGCTCCTGCAAATGGGCTAGCTGAAGCCTTTAACAAAACGCTTTGTAACTTGTTGAGTAAAGTAGTGTCAAAAACTAAGCGTGATTGGCATGAGCGGATTGGAGAAGCTCTTTGGGCATACAGGACAACATATAAGACTGCAACACAAGCAACGCCATATGCTTTGGTGTATGGTGTGGAACCTGTCCTACCATTGGAGTTGCAAATCCCATCATTACGAGTTGCTATACAAGAAGGCCTAACCAATGAAGAAAGCGATAAGCTTCGATTAGCAGAGTTAGAAGCACTTGATGAAAAGAGGCTACAGGCTCAACAAAGTTTAGAATGCTACCAAGCTCGCATGTCACGGGCCTTTAATAAAAAAGTTAGGCCTCGTTCCTTCCAAGTTGGGGACATGGTGCTGGCAGTAAGAAGACCTATAATTACATCCCGCAAGACTGGGAACAAATTCACATCTAAGTGGGATGGTCCTTATGTGGTGCGAGAGGTCTATACAAATGGAGCTTACAAAATAGTAGACAGTGATGGGTTGCGCATCGGTCCTATAAATGGCAAATTCCTTAAACGCTACTACTCTTGAAGTGAAGTTTGTTGAAGAACAGTAGTAAAAGCTCAAAAAAAAAAAAAAAGCTGTCACTAGAACTACGTATGGCTTGATCTTGCAAAGCGATGTCATTGTTGCTTGCAGGTACGTAGGCAGCTTGAGTAAGTAGAAGTGATGTGACATTCGATGATATATGATGAAAGAATGAAAACTCAAGTTCAGCCAAAACAATAAAAAAAAAAAAAAAGAACACCTATCTCCTAAGTAAGAGTATAAACTGCAAGTTCAAATAAAAAAAAAATATCTTAAGCAAGAGTATAAACTGCAAGTTTAAAAAAAAAAAAAAAAGAAATCTCCTGGCCCGCAAGAGTCTAAACTGTGAACGGCTAAAACAAAAACAAATAGATAAACAAAATTAACGGTGCAAGGCCTAATCAACGTCCATCCATGTTGTGGGTGTAATCGAGGACTGGTAGTCAAGTATCTGCCTCTTATGTTCCTCAAACTCCTTAATTGCTTCGGCATCCCACATAGGAGTAGCCTCCAGTTCCGCTATGTGTTTCTCTGCAGCTTGCACTTTATCCTCGAAAGAAGTTCGAGAATTTTTCTCTTCCTCCAATTTGAGACGAAGAGCCTCAATTTCCATCTCCAACTGTTTCTCTTTCTTCAGTGATGCAGCAATTCCAGACTTAAACTGTTGAATTTCCTTAGCTACCATATGTTTAGCATGCTCCACTTGGTCAGGGCGCTGACGAGTGGCAATATTATCTTGTAACTTGAGAAAAGATTCAACAGCTGTGATGTAAGACTCAACTTGATGCTTCAACGGTTTGGGATCTCCCTTTAGTCCTTCAATGCCCTCATAAATAACTGAAGCTTCCTTCCGTATCTTTGAGATCTCATGGAAAGGGGTTCCTTTAAGGACTGTAAGCAGCTCTACACCAAATGACTTGATTGCACCATTAAACAGTTTGCGAGATGAAGCAGTGAGTTGGTGGCTGGATGTAGGTGAGGATGAAGGAGCAGTCGGTCGAATCGAAGGGGAGCCTGTGGCCTCAGATTGAATCTCCAATGTTTCTGCAGTAGCTTCAGGAGAAGGATTGTCAGTCGTGTTATGAGAGCTCGTGGGGGAACTCGAATGGTTATTGCCTGGCAAGTCTCCCATTACACATAATTCCTTTCCTCTCCTAGGATTTGATGCAGGGTCAACTAATGGTTGAGAACCATTAGCCTCATCAACAAGAGAGTTATCAATGCTGATCTGTTTTGTCACTTCTAGCTCAAGATCTCCCTCCTAAATGAAATAGATAAATAAATTAGTAAAAAAAAATAAAATAAATAAATAAATAAAAAATAAAAAATAAAAAAAAAGAAGAAGAAAAGATAAAGAAAAAATGAAGTACCAATAAGTTCAATCTAGTCACATGTTGAGAAGGTTCAGGGACATCATCAAAGAAACCGTCGATGTCCAAAGCGTCATACTCCGTGTCAGTTATGGTTTGCGACCTTTTACTTCGGCGTTTGTGCTTAAAATCAACATCAGATCCAGCATCACTAATGCTATCACCATCATGGGTACCAGTTCGATCTCGATTGGATTTATCCTTGGATGATGAAATATGTACAACAAGATTGTCATTGGTGCGCTCTCGAGGTGTATTGTGGATTTTACATTGACTGACCTTTGGTACCTTCTGTGGCGTTTTTCCAATAGGGGCCTTGGAAGATTTATTGTCGACAACTGAAAGAAGAGCGTTGACATTCTCCCTTAGATCTGTTACATTCAGCTTTGCCCACCATGCCTTGAAATTACGGGTTGTCAAATCACGCCAATCTAGAGAATGACTTGGAGCAAATAAGCGCGACTGACTACCTTTGTAAAGCAAGAGATGCCAATATTCCAGGGCCTCCAAATATGTCGCGTCACGATTACGATGACAGCGCCGAAGCACACCAGGGACTGCTTGACAAAAACCAAATTGCCTACCAAACCGATGAGGCATGTAAGGCTCCACGTGGAAATTCCTACTCAGTCTTTGAACAAGGCAACTAGAGCGCATAGACATAAGATAGCCAAGTTTTGGAATCTCTAAGGTACCGTCGTCATATAAAACTTCATTGCGATTCCTATAAAGCATGGTGCAACCAATATTTATGGTGCGCCCCTCATGTATGAGCTCACATGCCGCATCCCTATGAAAATATTTTGACCCTTGAGCTCCTGAAAATGTCACCATCGGAGGACCTGGGGGAGTAGGTTCAAGTTCATTATGAGTTTGAAAGTAGAATGCCAACCAGCCATACACATAATGAGCAGGAAAGTAACAATTNAGGAAAGTAACAATCAGTGTGAGAAGGGGATTTAGAGTTGGCGATATGGTTAAGTCCACGATAAATGCTGGCAAGCACTGGTGCAGCTAAACTAAAAGTTACACCTCGCGCCATCAGGGTAGCCGTCTCAAAGGTTCTCGGTCTGATGAATCTGTTTTGTGAACTAGGAAGTGCAAAGACACACAACCAACATGACAAGAAGGCCGCAACATAAGTAACCTCCCTCCTCAGGTCGCCAGTAACTCCAAGTAAATCAAACATGTCGCATTCTTCTTGTGTCCATACGATAGACCCAGTTGCCACAACATTAATGTTACCACTTGGATCTTGAGAAGTCTTAGGACGGCTGTCGACATATCTCTTTCTTCTATTAGGTGACTTGTAAACTCTTGGTTTTCTGAACCAAAAATCAATCCATTGCTTCGCAGTTACCCATCCGTCTGAGTTGTCACGTTTGGCAATATGATGGTAGGCCATGAACAGAAAGTCACAAGCTCTGGATATGAAACGAGTTCTACTCTTATCCTTTGAAGTAAGAGTAGCACAATCAGGTACGGTCTTATCATATATATCCCCCACAAGAGGCAACCCCCCAAGCTTGTGAAGATCCCAAAGTGAGATGGACCATTCTCCAGTGATGGTATGCAATGTATTGGTGGTTGGGCACCAACTTTCACAAAAAGCCCGGAAGATACTAGAATCTCTAGCATAAGAATAAAGTGAGGCATAAACAGCTGAGCGAATGGAACATGAATCAAGGATATCTCCGGAATGAGAGAGAACATCTTCAGTCCATTCCCAATACCCTTCAATGAAAATTGCTTCGCCTGGAACCTTAAGACTACTAGATGATCCCCATTGTGTCAAACCAGAAATTATTCGACGCCCAAGTAAAGGAAATTGAGTGATGGGTTCATTGTAGTCTCGGAGGGTGCTAGAGAGGATGTGAGCAGTAGACGACAGGTTATGTTCGCTTGACACTGGTTTCGTCATGTCACTCAAAAAATTCTTTTGCTGAATTGATGACTTGACACCAGGCCATTTGGTTGACGAAGTGATTTCTCAATGGCAAAATAGGTGCCCATTGAAGCATCATCATCTACATGATTGACTACAGAAAGGAAGTGGTGCTCCACATCCTTGAATTGATCCTTCTTTTTGAATTCCTTCAAAAGTACCATCCTACCAGAAAAAAAAGGAGGAAGTTAAATGATGACACAAGGAGAGTTGGAGTAGAATGTGTTAAGAAAAAATAAATAAATAAAAAATAAAAAATATAGGAGTTAGTCTGGTCCAGGGTTGCTGACAGTTCTTCGGCTCTTCAAAAAAAAGGGGGCAACCATCATTAGAATGTCAGACACATTGGTGTAGCCTAGTTGGGTCTGACACCCTTGACAATGTTCACTGTCACTAATGACTTGTCACGACAGTCGTTGATCACCCTCCAGTTCTTCAAAGTACAATCATCATTAGAATGTCAGACACACTGGCGTAGCCTAGTTGGGTCCGACATACCTGACAGCACATCATGATAACTCTCACTATGTTGATTGAACTGCAAAGACATACAAATGCATGCACCCAAAAAAAAAATGCAGACTACAGTGTGCTTAAATAAAGAATGGAATGAAGTACCTCGATCACTTGGAATACTTGGAGTAAGCCCAAGGANCAAGGGGTCGATCAAATCAATTGTACCTCCCAAAGTCTCTAATGCTATTGATCCACTAGCCCACTACTACTTAAAATGACAAAGGAAAATAATGAACTAGCGTCAAAAGAGGCATGCACAACTCATCAAATAAACCAAGGGGTCTGATGAATTTATAGGATGATCAAACAAAAGGGATGCAATGCTACTATACTATAAGAAAGTCAAGCAAATCATATGTATGAAAGTCATCCTAATTACTATGTTAATGGCTACTTTAAGGTATGAAAGACATAAAGGGTAATGCATTAAGTACTCAATATTAATCATTTGCATGATTTGCATGCGAATGAAACAAAAAATATATATAATCAAGGTGCTAAATTAATTAAGTGTAATGGTACTGGTGTAGCGATATGTACAGTATGTACAATAAAGAGAGCATGTACATAAATCTACATGAGCATTGGGTGACTTTTCCTTCGAAGATGTGCATGTGGATGGTCATGTTAAGTTAAATTATTATCCTAATTAGTGGGTAATGAATGAGTGGGTAATGTATGTTCATATGACTAACCAAAAGCCAGAACCAAAAGGTGTAAAGGCAGAGGTAATCATCAAGGAAGAGCTCAAGTTCGTAGCTTCGGTGAAAAAATCGAAAATAACGTAGTATTGATTCAACAGGGATACTAAAGACATTTNAGTAATACATATAAGCAAGAGAGGATAATATTGCTCAAAGGTGTTAATTAACATCAATGGAAGACAGTAAAACAAGCTGCCAAACAAGAGTACATAGAGTATGACATGTATTACTGCCTCCGATTTCGATTTCGGCACGAGATCAAAATAGAGCAATCAGTGTAGAGGTATTACTTAAGCAATCAAGAGAAGATTAATGCTTTTACATGTTAATAAGGAGAGGTAAAACAAGTTTGATTAAGTTGTACCTAAAACAAGGTAGAATATACCAAAGGATTATGTGGAAGACTTCGAATTCCGAGACGAAATCGAACAGGGGCGCAAATTAGAGACCTATCAAACCAACGGTGTCTTTGCTACTGTGATCATCAAGGAAAGGAAAAAAGCATTATGTGAAGATATTCATACCAAGTAAACATGTTGAGTAATTTATGAACACATAAAAATAAAGGGTACAACATGCGAAAAAGAAGGGAATTCATATATACTATGGAGTACATAAGTACATAATACATGCTACATCAAGTATCATACATAACTACCAAGATGGTGCTACTCTGTATAATGAAGGGTAAAAGGGGGCTATTCTTTGAATTATTAGACCAATTAACATGCAACTAGTTAATAAAACGTTCAACGCTAAACGAGTTTAGCCTTGAACATAGTAGATTTTCATTATAGTGAAGGGTGATACTCCGTATTACTTTCACCATATGCTGGCTTCGAATTTGGCGTCGAAATAGAAATAAGGGGCGTCAAATATAGTCCTTTATTGTTGATTTACGCGTTAAGATGGATTCTTGGTCGTACATGTTTAATTAGAGCATTATCTAAGTTCATTACTTACACAATTAATTAAGAGGAAAATTATCTTCATACATATTCGTCAAGAAAGTGATGGTGTGCAAAATCTCCACTTCGACGGCGAAGTCAAAACAAAGTATCAATTCCATGGGACTCAAGTAAATTACATACATGTTAAGTTTGAGAAGTATCATAATAACCAAGGTCAATAGAATATAAGGGATTATTGATTCCAATGTCAAACTCAGGATATGACGTTCAACATAAGAAATTGTCATGCTTTGGTTATATCAGTGGTTTCAAAGATAGTGATCATGATTTAATATTTAAAGATTTATTTTGGCTAAGTTTCATGGAGTAAAAAAAAAAAGAGGTAGTACCATAAGTTTGGTAATTAAACAATCAAGAGGTAAACATGTTCATGTATGTAGATAACAAAATTCGAGCATTGAAGTTAGACAAGTTTGATTTAGTTGCTACCTCAAATATGGAAGAATAATTCTACGAGAATTCAATTTTCGGCGATCAAGAAACAGGGCCTTATAATATCAAACAGTGGTGTTCTGCTTCTGTATTCATCAAGAGAGAAAAAAAAAACGATGCGGTGACAAGAAGTTAGTGAGTACAGAGGGTTAGTGTACTTGGTCTTAAGTCAACCATTAAACAAAGAAAGAAAGAAAGAAAAAAAAAGAAGAAAGCAGAGGAAAGAAGTGAGAGATACGTACTCCAAGTTTCAAAGTGGTGAAGCATGAGTAAAATAACATGCTCTAGGGGCATTTAACTATGTACTCAGAGGCGGTTCACCAAGGATTGGTATTGACCAATGACAAAGAGAATATATTAAGTATAGATTTTGCTGACTTGGTTTAATCAGAAAAAAATATATCTTTCATCTAAATCCAAGTGCAAAGGGATAAGGGTGTAATCGAAAAGAGGAATATAGTTTCGTAAGATTAAAAAAAAAAAAGACTTAATTGCCAAGCCGATTAAATCGAGCTAGATTTACTCACAACCAAACATGTGTGATAGCTTAAGTGAAGAAAAAATAGAACGACTTCCAGGTCCATCAAATTGACACCTTGTCATAAGCAAACACATTAACTTTTGTACATGATATGGACACACACACACACAAAAAAAAAAAAGAGACTTCCAAGTCAAACACATCGAGACCCTGTCACGAGTAAACACTCAAGATCGTGTACGTGACACAGTCTCGAGGGGGCAATTTGTAGACACCGAGAATTTATTAAAGTGTCAAAATTAAAATAAATTAATTTTTTTGAGTTAAATAAAATAAAATTTTTGCTCAATATAATTAATTTAGCCCTTTAAATTAAAATATCCAAATTAATTAAATAATTTGGATCATAATTACATTATTTGGGACCGACTATATTGTTAGTCCAACTAAAATGTTTATTGGGCCAAAAGACTACAAAACTTCCAAGTCATCAGAAGAGTCCAAGCCCACTTCTCCGGGTCCAAGATGGAGGTCAAAATCTCCTATAAATACCCATCATCACCTCAAAGGTAGAGAGGGGGAAGGGATTGGAAAAGAAAGTCAATTAAAGACATTCCAAAGAATTTACAAAACTCTCTCTGTCAGCAATCAATAAGCACTACAAAATTGTGCCGATTGTTCAGGAATACTCAAACACATTCAAAGTGACATTGAAGCTGGTCAACCCTCGACAATAGCAGGTGTCATCTTTGGTTGACGTCGACAGGTGTCACCTTTGGTTGACGTCAGCAACTGTTAGATTTGGTTGACGTCGACAAGTGTCATCCTAGCAGCGGAACAGAATCAGAAGACTTAGTTTATTTCCTATAAACTGTTTACAGAGATTGTACCCATATCCAAATTATTAATAAAATATAATTGGTTTACTTAATTGCTTGTCGTTGACTTTGACTTGAAATTTAGTAGCAACAAAGACCAAGGCTACAAGTAATGCACTTCCTCAACTTTAAATGAATAACAAAAGGTATTCGTCTCTAAAATCAAATTAAGATAAACAAATCTTAATGATAACTTAAAATATTTTAAGTAGTCTAGAGTAAATATTATATTCAATAAAATAAATATTACATGTATGAGAGTAAATATTATACTGTAAAAAACGAATATTAGAGAGATTATATTGTAGAATATACTCCTAGGTGTATATTATAACTATTGAATGTATAGCAATGGTATAATGACGACCCACTTAAATGAACTAATTATCTCCATAATTTGATCTATATTATATTTAGTAATTACACATCTGACGAGGATACAATTCCTTCAGAAACGCGATCGTAAGAATCAAATTCTAATATAGGAATGGCATGTTAATTGTGGAAGGTGGATACAAAGGTGTTAAAAGCCTCTTTCTTATTAGTTTTAGTTTTAGTATTGCTCTTATCCATCTTAGTTACAACGACAAACTAGAAATTAGGCCATTGTGGAATAGCTCGTTTAAGCTCCCAACAAATGAACAAGGATAAGGATGTTTTTGTCGACCATACTACGTACCTTAGCCTGTTCGCCACTACTGTTAACTAGAAAATCACGGCCGCTTTTAGAACTCGATAATAGGATACTAAATTTACTTTTTTACCATTCTCAAGCGATCTAAATTCCTTGAAATTTTAAGCATCAAGGCTCCCCACACAATTTTCCAAAGAGTCAGAATTGTTACCTCCATTCACCACCGCATGTTGTTTCTTATTTTTATATTCACAGTGCTTTAGATATGGAGGATCGGAAATAAAAGGAAAATATTGCCTCGACATTGATACCAACTAAAATCCACTGAAATTTGAATCCCCAAAATTAAACTGATTTTGTGTTTTTGCTTTTTTAATAATATATGCTCTAGGTTAGGGTTTTCGTATTATTTTGTGCTTCTGTTTCCCCATGAACAAAAAAAGCCTAATTCAAAGAGTACTTAAAGCCTAAATGACCTATATACCTTTCCATAAATACAACCCTTTTCTATTTTCCATCGCACTTATTTACGATATGTCTAGTTCACCTGATTTGGTTTGAAATTTTCTGATCAACTCTAAACTAATCTAAAACTTTATAATTTGCTTTGGTTTGATATGATTTCATTAACAAACTTTGTCTATACTTGATGTGTTCATTATATTCGTATTCTTAGTCATGTTTTGGTAGCATTTTGATGTAGAGTTAAGTCGTTTTGTGATTGTTTATTATGCTTTTAAGCTTTTGATACATTTCATGGCTTAAGGTGTAAATGTCAGTAAAACTTAACTCTTATTTCATTTGGAGAATTGATGGATGTGTGAGTTGTTTAATGGGAATGAATTCTATCTTTGGAAGCTCTCATGACATCTTTGGGCTTTGCTTTGAGTGTAGTAGTGAGCCGTGAATTATAGAAAAGGTTAATACAGTTTTGCGAATGCAGCAAGCCAACTTCAAATGAGCATAACTTTCAATATATACATGATATTTGGGTGAATCAAGTTGGTGGTGATAGTTCTCTTCTAGATCTTTCCAACGACTGGTCACATGCTTGATTCCGATGAGAAACGAAGGAGTTATGGCAGTTGTAATCTGAGATACCTATGCAGACGTCATGAGGTGTGAGATTTGGTTGCGACTCACGACGACCAAAATTTTCCTAGAATTATGATGAGGCTATCGCACACCTATCAAAAATAAATCAAACAACTCTAACTAATGTAGCTAGGGAAGTAAGTATTGAATCCTCAGGGAAGCAATTAAACTCTATTAGTTCTAAAAAGCTTAAACTGAGAAAAAGGCCTTGGTTGAGAATTATCGATTAACTAATTGACTACTAATTAACTACTAATTAACTACGGGAAATGATGGTGATTAAAACTAATATTTAAGGTCTAGGGTTATTCGGGTCACCAAGAATCAACTAATGGATTTACCAACAAAGAACGTTCAATCTCACAATTATGTCAAATTAGGGCTCACTAATTCTCTCGAACTTAGACTCCCTCAAAACACGTCTAGCGGCTCTCGCTCATGCCTAGACTAATTCCGCCTATTATTCAGTGGTCTAATTGTGGTATTTTTACCTCTCGGCATCAAATTCGACAAATACCAAAATTACAACTAAATCTGCACACAATTCAATAGTAAACAAATAAGCCAATAATAAGAATTTGACTACTAATTGTGGAATTGAAACAATCTAAATTAATTAGTCCATTAATTATTCAAGGCTTCCCTAACCCTGGAACACTAACTACTCACTCATGATCATAAAAACTAAAGTAATTATAGAAAACAAAACTAAAGACATGATCATAATTAATGAATTAATCAACAATTATAAAACTAGAAGTAAAACAAGATATTAGGGCATGAAAGATTAAAGAAACTAAAACTAAAAACATAAACTAAAATTAAACATGAATTAAAGAGAATAGAATTAATATTGAACTAAAACCTAAATTTGTATTGAATTGAATGATTGAAAAGATCCACAATAATCACCTCTTTTGAGAGAAAACTAAACTAAAACTAGGGTTCTAGAATAATAAAGTGCGTGAATGAAAGCCTAGGGAAAATTACATTAAGTACTAAGTTGAAATTCGGTGAAAACGGGCCAAAAACATGTAGAAATCACTGTGCCCGGCTGGCCGGCTGTGATGCACCTGAACCAGGCACAGTGCACCTAGACGGGGCATGTTGATCAGGAAGCCATCGGGCTTCCGGCTTCTCCCATAACTTCTATAACTCAACTTCTATGCTTCCCCGGGGCTTCTAAGTTATGTCCTAGCTTCCTTTTAGCTTCTCCAAGTGGTCTAGTCTCTTACTAGCTTGCCAAGTGCTCGGGATAAAGCGAAAACCGACACAAAAGCATCAATTCCGGCAATAAACGTCAAAGCAAAGCAACAACACTAAAAGCAACTAAAGTTAGTAGAATAGGCTCAAAAAAGCCTTGTTAGAGCCAAAACCATCATGAAATGGGGGTAAACAATGAATATAAAATGAACTTATCAAACACCCCCAAGCCAAGCCCTTGCTTATCCTCAAGCAAACAACTAAATAAACAATGACTTCACCCCTAAAACTTTGAAAAAACAAATCAACTCAAGCAATTCCGAGCGTGTAAGTTCCTTAACCATCCCATCAAAATCCCTTGACCGCCATCCACTTAAATCAAAATCAAATAGCCAACCATGTAAGAAATAGAAGTCGATGACTAGAGTAACTCACTCGGTGTCACTCCACTCATAAAATTGAGCATAAACAATGAAGCTCACCCTTAGTCCCAAAGAAGAATGCAAATGCAAAAAGTGTTTGAATGCAAATTTTGAGAACCCAAACCCACATCTCACACCTCATGCACGTGTTTAAGGGTAGTCACTCAATCCTAATGCGGAAGTCGACTCGAAATACAAGTAATACTCACTAGCTTTGGCAATTGACTCACTTCACAAGAACTAAAAACATGTACATGCCGATCAAAAAGGTCTTTATAGGCTTGTAACGTGGCTAGGGTGATGGGTAGGATAAAATTTGGGATAATGTGGTGGTAAATGCGGTTATACGCATATAAAAATCAAAGAACATAATCAACAGCTCCACATCCAACTCCAACATCACACCAATTTCTTATAGAATAACATCATACCATAGAACTTTATACTTCAACAACTCCAAAAATCACAAGCTCTTTCTTTCTCAACATTTTTTTCAATCTTTCTCATTTTTCTTCTTTTTTTTTTTCTTTTTCTTTTCATTTCTTTTTCTTTTCATTTCTTTTAACTTTCAAATTTTTTTTTCAAACTTAGGTTCACGACTCTTAATGATATGTCAAAGACAAAATCATCACACATACATAACTAGGCCAATTATAAAATGTAACATTTCAAATCTTCATTAAAACTAGCCTAGACATTGGTATGCAGAGCCTTAATGTGAGACCTATTATTAAACTTTAACAACAAATAGCATTCCATAATTTTCCAATCCTCCAAAACCTCCAACAAATGTAAAACATCAACAAAACAACTCCACAACTCCCCCAAGCCAAGCTTGGGCATATATCAATAAAACAAGGCCAAATAGGGTTGTAATGTGGCTAAAATGCATATGAAGGGTAAAAGGCTCAAAATAAGGACCAAGGGAAAATTTGTGAAGGAATGCCTAAAATCTGAAGGCTCCTAAAAGAAATGAATGCCTTTTATCATTCGCGACATGTAACACACCAAAGCAAAGTACTAGAGTCAAAAGCCAAAACACGGACCATACATGCACCAGGAACTAAGCACACATGAAAAGAAATAAGCATATAATAATGTATGTGGCTCAAATCCTCCCGTTAACACAGTTCAAGCCTCTACTCTACACATGGCTATAATGGCAAGATTAGAAACTGTTTCAAGCTAAGTCAAGTTCAAGTCCAAGTTGGCAATTCCCAAAACAAAACTCATCACATGCCCAAATCAGTCAAAAACATTTTTAAATAAAATGTGGGGCACAGGGAAGTCACCATTCACAAAGTTGCATCAAACCAATGAATCAATCAATCAACTAAAGCTAATCATCAAAAGCAAATAAAGAAATCTAAACTATGAAAGCAGTACATTTTTTTTGGTCACATGTAAACTCCTACTTCTAGTAAGTAGTACATACCATATGACTATCCTAAGAAAGAAATAAAACGTATACTAGAAAGCAGTAAAATCTAAACTAAGAAAGCAAATAAAACTTACCTCCCCCAAGCCGGACTCAGCAATGTCCTCAGTGCAGAAGATAGTAGAGTGAGAGGGAAGGGAAAGTGGAGGGGTTTGAGGAGTTTAGGGAAGGTGATAAAAAATTTTTTAGGGGAAGGAATGAAGTGGTGAGGGAAAGAAAGAGAGGTGTGGGCACTAGAGGTAAGCTTGAGTAGCATCCACGGATTAGAATTTGAATACTTCTCACTCTTTCGACCATATCTCACAATATAAAATCTGGATAAGTCTGATTCTTGCTTCATTAGAAAGTAGACTGAAAGAGCTTTCCAACGATAGGTCGCACGCCCCATAAAACGTCTTAGATCAAAAGTTATGACCGTTTCAAAATCACGCTTCTACACAATTTAAACCCGAGCAGTTCGCCCGGCCTAGGTGCAATGCGCCCGGTTCGAGTGCATCTCGCCCGGGAAGCCGGGCCTAGTGACAAGTTTGGAATTTTTTCTAAGTGTTGAAATTGATGACGCGCGCCCGGTTTACGTCTTTTCGCCCGGTTGGTGTGCAATACGCCCGGCTGGCCGGGCACGATGATAGCGGGCGTTTTTTTTTTGCCTTCTTCCTCCAAATGTGCTCCCTTAAACCTATAAAATACTTTAAACTTCACAAAAAAACATTATTCCCTCACACTATCTCACTATAATTATGAAAATAAAAACAAAATACACTACGAAAAAGTGCTAAACTACCTACGGGTTGCCTCCCGTAAAGCGCTCTTTTAAAGTCATTAGCTTGACTATGTTACCTCATAGCTTATGGAGGATCGAATAGTTAACATAAACCACATTTAGTTAGATAATCAAAGCAATGAGGAATTATTGGTTGCTCAAATGCCTCACGTTCCTTGGTGAAAACCTCATTATTTGTCGTATTCGCATTGCAAGCATGAGAAGATTGTTTTCGAGGTTTTCGACGTTTCTTGGGACGGGATTTCCTTTTCTTTTGATCCTGACATAGCTTGTTAGTAAAACCATCTTCATCAACTGCAACAGTATCTAAACACACAGGAGCCTCCAGAAGATCCTTTTTAGGGGACCGAGGCAAGTCATCAAGAACAATTTCATTAAGAGTACAAATTGCATGACATGATTGTTCTAACATAGGATTTTTCAATGCACTATCATGGTTAAAGGTAACCTTGTCATCACCTACAGAAAGAGTCAAATTTCCATTCTTTACATCAATAACAGGTCCTGCAGTATTTAAGAATGGTCTACCTAGAATAATAGGGATGTGTGCATCCTCCTCCATATCCAACACTACAAAATCAACAGGGATAAAGAATTTCCCAACTCTCACCGGGACATCCTCTAGAATACCTTTAGGGTACTTCACTGTCATATCTGCTATCTGCAAAGTAATGTTAGTGACCTTCAAATCACCTATATCGAGCTTTTTACAAATAGACAAAGGCATGACACTAACACTAGCCCCTAATTCACATAAAGCTTTGTCAATAAACAGGGGGCCAATGTTACACGGAATAGAAAAACTTCCCGGATCCTTCAGCTTGGGTGGAGACTTGTTTTGCAATATAGCACTGCACTCCTCTGTAAGTGCTACGGTCTCCACCATACTCAACTCACGTTTCCTGCTCAAAATGTCTTTCAAAAATTAGTGTAAGTAGGAACTTGAGTTATCAAATCAGTAAAAGGAACAGTAACCTGCAAATTCTTAACAATAGCTAAAAATTTATTGAAATGATTATCGTTCTTACTCCTGGTCACCCTGTTCAGAAAGGGCAACCTAACCTGTGACCTCAGGATAGTATCAATCGATGTTTCATCTACCTTCTCCTTAGGTGCTTCAACCTCCTTATCTAGAACTATCTCTAAATCTCCAATCACCACATCACTGGTCTTCTTAGCTCCACCTGCAACATCAGAATTAACATCATCAGTAGGCATTTTTTGGCCCTCATAAGCAGTTTCACTCCTCAAAGTAATGGCATTGACATGGTCCCTCGGGGGATTTTGTGATGCCTGTGATACTGGAGGTGTAGGTTGTGATGGAAGGTGGGCTGGTTGCCTTTGAGCAGTTGATTGTGCAATCTGAGCTATCTGAGTCTCCAGGTGCTTGTTGTGAGCCTGCATTGCCTCCATATTTTTCTGCATTTGCAACATCATATTTTTTAACTCTGAGATTTCTCCACTAGGTTGAAGTGGCATTGGTGGTGTTGATAGTGGTGGCCTACTGAAACCTGGTGGGTGTGGTGGTACATATCTCTGCATCTGCTGGGGTGCCTGCTGAGGTGGCATAGCTTGCTGAGGATTCTGCACATTCTTATTGTTCTTGTAGGAAAAGTATGGATGATCCTTCCAGCCCAAATTATATGTATTAGAAAATGGATTGTTCTTGTAGGCTTGAAAGGTACACACTTGCTCTACTGAACTGGTACATGTCTGGGAGCTATGACCGAATGAACAATCACAGAAAGGGTCAATGCATCCCGAAAGTGCAACTACAAGTGATGGTGGAGGAACTGTAGTACCAATCTTATCGAGCTTCTGACTTATGGCATTGATCTGTGCAGCTAAACTCTCATATTTATCATCAACTACATGTTTTCCACCCTTCTTGGAATGCCCTCTAAGGTTACCAAACTGTGAATTATGAGTGGCAATTTCATCAATCAGTTCATATGCAGCATTGACCTCCTGGTTCATGAATCGACCATTAGCAGCAGAATCTAACAAAGCTCTTCTCTCATTACCCAACCCATTGTAGAATGATTGAACCAGAAACCATTTCTCAAGGCCATGATGAGGACACATTCTCAATAATTCCTTAAACCGTTCCCAAGCATCATAGAGTGATTCATCTGTCTCAGATTAAGTTGTAATTTGGCTCCTCAATAAAGCAGTTCTTTGTGGTGGATAGTACTTCCTCTGAAAAGCAAGAGCCAAGTCCTCCCAACAAGTAATTGTGACCATATTAAGATAATTCAACCAAGTTCTAGCCTTGTCCTTCAATGAAAATGGGAACATTCTCCTTCTAATGTAGTCCTTGGAAACATTCATTTGCTTGATAGTATCACAGTATTGAAGGAAATTCTGCAAATGTAAATTCGGATCCTCCTTCAATGTCCCTGAAAATTGATTTCGTTCAACCATATTCACAAGAGCCGGTTTCAGTTCAAAGTTAGCAGCATCGGTATCAGGTACTGAATAACCTCCAGCCATAGACTCCGTACTAGGCAAGGAATAGTCTCTCAATGAACGGGCCGCAGGTGGCGGTGGTGGAGGTGGTGGTCCTCTACCCTGTCCTTCTCCTTCGGCAGTCATTTCGACCTCTAAATACCCTTCAAACAACGGGTTGAAGCTGAACTCGAAAAACTGAGATAAATCAGAAACAATCTCCTCCACAGATCGGGGAAGAAAAATTCGTCGTCTACTGCGTCTCAACAGCTTCAAAAATACTCGCTCGGGCTCAGGGAAAATGAAAGTGTCAGGCTCGTGGTCGGTTTGCATAAACCTATAAACCTGCACAATATGCAACTCCAAGCAAAGATGAGAAACTGCCTCAAAGAACCAAAAAGTTCTTTGAGACTAAGGAAAATAAAAAGAAAACAGTATAAACCCGACTAATAGAATTAAAAATTGTCTCCCCGGCAACGACGCCAAAATTTGATGAGGCTATCGCACACCTATCAAAAATAAACCAAACAACTCTAACTAATGTAGCTAGGGAAGTAAGGATCGAATCCTCAGGGAAGAAATTAAACTCTATTAGTTCTAAAAAGCTTAAACGGTGAAAAGGGCCTTGGTTGAGAATTATCGATTAACTATTTGACTACTAATTAAATACGGGAAANACTACTAATTAACTACGGGAAATGATGGTGATTAAAACTAATATTTAAGGTCTAGGGTTATTCGGGTCACCAAGAATCAACTAATGGATTTACCAACAAAGAACGTTCAATCTCACAATTATGTCAAATTAGGGCTCACTAATTCTCTCGAACTTAGACTCCCTCAAAACACGTCTAGCGGATCTCGCTCATGCCTAGACTAATTCCGCCTATTATTCAGTGGTCTAATTGTGGTATTTTTACCTCTCGGCATCAAATTCGACAAATACCAAAATTACAACTAAATCTGCACACAATTCAATAGTAAACAAATAAGCCAATAATAAGAATTTGACTACTAATTGTGGAATTGAAACAATCTAAATTAATTAGTCCATTAATTATTCAAGGCTTCCCTAACCCTGGAACACTAACTACTCACTCATGATCATAAAAACTAAAGTAATTATAGAAAACAAAACTAAAGACATGATCATAATTAATGAATTAATCAACAATTATAAAACTAGAAGTAAAACAAGATATTAGGGCATGAAAGATTAAAGAAACTAAAACTAAAAACATAAACTAAAATTAAACATGAATTAAAGAGAATAGAATTAATATTGAACTAAAACCTAAATTTGTATTGAATTGAATGATTGAAAAGATCCACAATAATCACCTCTTTTGAGAGAAAACTAAACTAAAACTAGGGTTCTAGAATAATAAAGTGCGTGAATGAAAACCTAGGGAAAATTACATTAAGTACTAAGTTGAAATTCGGTGAAAACGGGCCAAAAACACGTAGAAATCACTGTGCCCGGCCGGTCGGCTGTGATGCACTCGAACCGGGCACAGTGCACCTAGACCGGGCATGTTGATCAGGAAGCCATCGGGCTTCCGGCTTCGCCCATAACTTCTATAACTCGACTTCTATGCTTCCCAGGGGCTTCTAAGTTATGTCCTAGCTTCCTTTTAGATTCTCCAAGTGGTCTAGTCTCTTACTAGCTTGCCAAGTGCTCGGGATAAAGCGAAAACCGACACAAAAGCATCAATTCCTGCAATAAACGTCAAAGCAAAGCAACAACACTAAAAGCAACTGAAGTTAGTAGAATAGGCTCAAAAGAGCCTTGTTAGAGCCAAAAACCATCATGAAATGGGGGTATACAATGAATATAAAATAAACTTATCAAATTATAAGGCCAAGGAAAGGAAATCCAGTAGCTCATCGCACCTCGCGAGTTTCCATTGTTTTTGTCGGTGGTTCAGCGACTCAGCGTATTTTACATCTTGCATGTTTTTTGATATTTGAGTTTTTTTGAGTTTTCTTTTCTTTAATATATATAGAGAGATGTTCTTTGACCTAAAGATATTCATACTCACTATTATTATCTATTTATCATCTTTAGTTGTAATAAAAAACGCTCTAAGCTTTATTTTTAAGATCTAGTTTTATCTTCTTCATTGTTCTTGATGTATTTTGGATATTTGGTTATGGAATCAAGCATGGTTGTGGAAGTTGTAGCTTAAACTCTATTGGAGCGTTTGATTGAAGCTCTTAGCGGTTTATTGTAAGAAATCACCAATCTCTTATTCACTCTTGTTATTGACTATTGTCTCTTTATGCTTGAATTTCATGAGCATGACTTGTGTTTTCTAGGAGTACTACTATTTGATGTTTGTTGTTGTTCTATTGCTAGATTTTGAACTATAATCTGATTGTTATGTTCATTATCCATTTGTAGCATCTAAGTTCTATACTTTGCAGATTCTTAGTATAAGAAGTTAGTAAAGAAGACAAGTTAGTCATAGCTTAATGCTTGTTTAAGCCATTGAGCAACATTATTGGTTCTCAAATCTTAATGCAATTATTAGTTTAACCTTAACGCAGATCATATAGGTTGATTAATAGTTAGGACTTTGTATTATGCACATCATTTTACTTAGCCAAGTTTAGGAGAACAAAGGAATCAATCCTTGACAATATTTAATCAATATTTGAGTAGAGAAGTTTTGGTATTTCGATCGATAAATTAGTTAAGAGTGGATATCATTCGTACCCATTTTAATCCTTATATTTTAACTTAGTTGACGTTAATTAGTTTTAGTTTCGATATTCATAAAACAAATCACAAAACCCCCCTTTGGTTCGATTATTGGTCGTTTAGAGAAATCTAGGTGATTAATAGCAATATTGGATATTATTGATATAAACTCGTTCCTTTTTCCCTATGGATACGATCCTTACTTACCACTATATTTCTTTATAAGAAAGTAGGAGAAGTTTGTATTTGGTCAGGTTATTTACACGACATATTTGACCTACCAAATTTTGGCACCGTTGCCGGGGAAATGGCGTAACTGGTTTATATTGTGTTCTAATTTTTGTTATTAAAATTGTTTTGTTATATGTATGGTTGTAACCCGTGCCACTAATAAAGAACCTCTGCAGTACGATCCAGAGCTGGAATTGACTGTTTATAGGACATGACGGGAGTCAAGAGCATGTTTGAAAGAATTACCATTTGCTATTGAGCACGCGTACCAGTGAGCTCTCCTGTTTTTCCCCCCCTTTTTATAAGATATATAATTTTATTTTAGGTAAACAATTGATTTTTTATTAAATACAAGAACACCAGCGAATGAGGAAGTGACAAATGTCAGCACCCCATTAAGTCGCTTGTGCTTTAGTATAAGTAATTCATTTCTACAATCAAGTTATCACAAATAAATAAATAAATAAAAGCATAACCTAGAATTTGTAACTTGATGAGAAATAAGCCTATTTGGTTCATATATCCCAAAAGGTGATAAAGACACCTATTTTCAGGGAGATATGTTATTTGTTGTTCGGGTCCTTACTAGGATAACTCACATACTTAGAACCTTTTGTCAACTCCCTAGCTCCCAATGTGAAAGAGTCACAAAGTAATTGGGGGGGGGGGGGGGTTTGCACACTTTAGATTTCTATAAAATTTTGTCGGCCAATAAATTGTTATTAGCACAAAAAAGTAAGTTATGGCGGTGATCTACTTCAATTCGTGTTCTCTTTCCCGATTTAGTTAAACTAATCACAATAATATTCTAATGGACTTTAATTGATGTCAGTTCTAATCTCGATAATAAACAAATATTCGAATTTTCTTCTTAAGTTGTGAATTAATCTTGTTTCTATCTAAATGTTGGACTTGTTTATAGAATCTTGGAATCATAAGAAGTTTCATTTCAATCGTAGTCTTGTTTTAAGTTTCTTTATGTTGGTTTGTTGCTCTTGTCTTCTTGTTGTGGATGTTTTTAAGTCGCTCTTCTCAAGTCATGTTTAAATAGTATTCATTTTTTTTTTTTTGGTATGGAAGCACAAATTAAAAGCTATAATGCTTTTAAGTCGATAATTCTCTCTTTTCAAATCTCTCAAAACCTCGTGTGTACAGGTATAAAACAACAAACTAAAATCTAGAGTACTAAATGTTCCTTTCAAGTCATAAATTTGCTAATTATTATATCAGAATTGCAAATCTTTCAAGTTTGTTAAAAATTACAAGAAGAGATAGTAGAAAAGAGGTTTGGTGGTATTTTGAGGAGAGAGGCAACAAAATTAGTGGACCTTTTATTTTGATATGTGTGGGAAGCTAGAAGCTCCACATTCAACCTCCTCTTATGGGGATATATATCGTTGCTCGTATTACCTCATAAATATTAGACATAAGCTCTTAATCAAAACGGCTATCAAAAGGTGGGTAGCTATTAATCTATTAAAATAACGATAGTCGTTTCTCAAACGATTACCAAAGAATTTTGGTTAATAAATATTGAAGGGCAGCAAATTCTTTGTTTTAATAAATAGCTACCCATCTTTTGTAACTAGACAAGCAGAAAAAGAACTATATAAGATGAATAAAAAAGTTTGTTCAACTTTAAAATGTTTCTCAAGATTTAAAGGCATAGAATGATAAAAATTAAAACAAGCAACTTATGTAGAAGGTCTATTGTCATGCCATATTGTTTCTACTTATTTCAAGAAAGCATCCTCAATACTTAGAAAATAAAAATGCAAAGTTTTTAACAAAGGCAAATTATTAAAATAAGCAACTTAACAATCTGAAGTACGAACTCCCACAACAAGCCAATGATTTTACGCTTCAAACTCATGTGTAGGGAGCCAATCGAATGATTTTATGATCACTCTTGTATGGCAATTGGTGCCGGTATCGGTGGTGGTGGAGTGAATGACATCACAAGAAACGCGATGCCTTTGTTACCAATTACACAATCAGTGATTTGCTGTTCTTCATCATCTTTCCAAGCAGAGAGGATAGCGCCACGCTTTATGACAAACTCGGTAAACAATCCTCCCAACGGAACATCAGTAGTAAATTGGTCTATGAATGGGGTGCAAAATGCTAGCATATCTCGACTCATATATTTAACACTATCAGACATATTAGCGAAAATTAGCCCACCAAAAACTTCACTAGCATGACGGCCTTCAACGTTCAAGGGTTGAATGACACCATCAATTTCTAATGATTTTCCAAAATCAGCCTTGTATAACTCGAAGGAGTCCCTCACTTTGATGTCCCTGCCCTTCACTACTAAGCTCTGTAAGCCATCCCACTCCTCCCTAAAGAACAGATTATTAAAAAAAAAAAAATATATATATATATATATATATATGTAAGTAAAGCCAATTAACAATATAATCATTCTTACTCTATTAATCCATTTTTATTTGCCTCATTAGACACAAAAAAAAAAAAAAAAAAAAAAAAAAAAAA
>PYUH01000179.1:253362-300064 GCA_016808085.1 Suaeda aralocaspica | reverse complement strand
AAAAAAAAAAAAAAAAAAAAAAAAAAAAAAAACACATAATGAGTATATATTAGTTTGATAAATTATGTGCAATGACTTACGGTTGAAGACCGCGAAGGGAAATGGAATTAGACGACATTGGTGGTGCAGCAGATGTGCTTGCCTTGTCTTCGTTAAAGATTTTGGCAGCCGAAACGTTCTGAATTCCAATGTAATGGTCGTCCATGAAAAGTCGTTCATTAATCTGAAATAAAATAATTATAAAACCATCACACCATATTCATTTTGTCTATTATTCAAAATTGTAGTCACTATCCATTTTTTTTATCACATATTTTATAATTAAGATGCAACAATTATATACAACTAGTATAATACCCAGCAATTCACGGCTTGAAAGTCTAATAATATTTAGCAATATAGTTATATAAATTCGATTGTATAACTTATTAGTTGTATCAAAATATTTTTACGGTACGAGCAAAACAATTGATATCTCTACTAAAATCATTAAATTAAATATCTGAAGTATATCAATTTTATTTCATTTAAGTTATTTAATAAGTATGAGATTTCATGTATGAAGTTTTTATTTATTTATTTTTTTTACTATAATTCTAACTGTGATCTTGTTGAATAATAATTTTTTTTTTGTTAACTATTGATATCCTGTGCAACAATTAAATGAAAATAAATTTTATTAAAATACAACAAAAATCTGAATTTGTGTCGAATTAGGTTTTAAAACCAAAACCCCAAATTAATTTTTATATTCACCGTAATATTTTGAAGAATTTTGGAGAGAAGTAGAAGAAGAAATGACTGTTGCAATTGGTTTGAAATTTGTTCTGAATATTAGTTTATAGATAGAGGAAAAGGTCAAGGGTGGGACCCACTAAAGTTTCATTTGGATGGAAACCGTTAGTTGGTAGTGTTTCACAAAAAAAATGAAACATATAGGTAGTTCTGTAATTTTTTCTGAAAGGTAGGTAGTTCACAAAAACGTTAAACGTCGACGTAGTTTTTGACAAAAAAAACTTTATTTTACAAAACTTTTTTTCAAATAACAAAACCTGTTGGTAATTTGCAATTATAGGTTAAAAATATAAGGGATATGTTTTGGGAAGATATCATAGGTAAGTTTGTTGAGAGATAATTAAAAGATGAGTTTTTTATAAGCGGATCACCCATAGGTAGGTGTTTTTTTTTTGTCAATTTCTCTAAAATTAAAATATAAATTGCATAGTGACACTCCTCAAGTGACTTGTTTTAATAGAATTTTTTCTTTTTCTTTTTGATTTAATATACTCCCTCCGTTCTCTATTTCTTTACCAAACAACTTTATTAGGTTTATAATGTTTTTTATTAAGATGGACTCCACACATCACCCACTATCAGTTTCAAGTTGTTTCTGTTTCATCAATTATTACCCCAATTTTACCTCACTACTATTATTATATCATATACCATAATGAAAAGGTGGACAGTGACAGACAAAAAAAATAGGTAACAAAGGGAGTAATAGGTTTAATTAAAAATGAAATTCGCTATATGAAAAAAATACTCCCTCAATTGTGAATTACTTGCTACATGAGGGTTTCCGGCACTATTCGCATTATAATTTTGACACATTTTGGTGTTTTATACGTAACGAAAAATATAGTCATATGAGATCTTGTTTAATTAATCTCAACTTATACTTTCCAAATATGTAATTCTAATAATGGTTTCTTTTATATAATTCAAAATATTTATTTTTAAAGTTGTTTATTAGGATTTGTGATAAAAAGAATGTAGCAGGCAAAAACAAAGAGTAAGTTTATGCCATAAGAAATAAATTAATTTTTTTTTTTTACAAAAATCCATTAGTCTTACATACACCCGGTGTACACAACCTTTGTATACACCTTCGTCAAAACATTCAATATTCAGAATCTTATTCATATTGTTCAGTTTTACATGCTCAATATTCATATTTTAATATAAAATGTTCCCTTCCCAAATTATAATTTAAATCTTTGTTTTCTTATTCTCAAAGTTTCAACATATTAAAAATTTAATCTTGATATTAATTAACTTTTATATAATCAATGTTCAGAATTTTATTGAAGATAATTATTTTTCATACTATAGTGTACATAGATGTATTATGGTTTTGAAACTTCCAATATTCAAAAATTTTTGATGTATTTTAAATATTCAACATTTTACTTATGATATTCACTTCCCGGAACAATAATGTAATTATTTGCTTTATTGATTAAAAACTCCATATCAAGAATTAAAATTGAATTTCTCAATGAAATATAAATGTTTCATTTGATAAATTGAACATTGCACATAAAACTCAATATTGGAAACTGAAAACAAAATATAGCGTAATAAGATTATTAAAACTGAATATTTGATGTACCTTTTGAACTTTTGCCTTCACCACTTTTGCAAGCTCCAGCAATTATTATTTATTAAAACAAAACAGAAATAAATTTCTCCAATTATAAAAATTGAAGAAATAAAATTAATTGAAAAAAACAATCAACTATACAATCACCCATTCTTAAAGACAACAATTGGACAAGATATGAACAGGTTCATTAATTTTATAATACTGCAATTATATATAAAGGAGTAAAAGTATAGGTAAAATGGATTATTTTGCTAAAATCCAAATAGGTTAAATGTTGATGGATATTGATTGTAAAAACTAAAAACTGTTTAATAAAAGTTGAACATAATACATGAAAAACTGAACATCGCTCTAGAAGAACAGTTTGTTATATGCTGCGGGTGCATATTAGAATTTACCCACAAAAATAAAATGAAATAAAATGGGGGGGGGGGGGGGTATCGGTGATCACATATAATTATAATAAGAAAAAAAATAGAGCAAACAAAAAAAATTATGTGGATAGCAAACTTACCCCCTCAAATGAACAAAGCCCACCACTACCAGATATCAATTCATCATTAGAAGTTGTTCGAGCACTAAAGTAAGTTCTCTTCTTTTCATTATCAATTTCATTAATCGAAGCAACATAGAATGTTGGACCTATTTGTGATACGCTTCTCATGCAAGGTACATGGAATTGAGTGTCTCCAATTTCTGCAAAACTTAGACTTGCGATTTAAATTAAAGTAATATACTACTAGGGTAAAAATCAATGGGAGTAATTAGTGAACCTAAATCAAGGATAAATAAGTTACTAGGTAGTTGGTTACACTTGATTTGAGCATGTACTCCCTGTCTCCGCAGTAATTAAAGTATATATAAGTGTGATTCTATTTTGTATGCCACTTGTGTGTCATTTATATATACAGAATTATCCTCATTGGTTAATTTTTTTTTTGTTACAAAAAATTCATAATAATCTAGAATTTAATATATATATATATATAAAATATTTTATTATTAACTAATAAAATAAAGTGGCATACAAATGGTAATTTGAAAAAAAAAAAAAAAAGTGCGATAGTAAATTTTTGAGATGGGTTAGGTAAATCCGTAAATTTAGAATACGTTCAATAATTTTTGATGGCATGACATATTGACATATAATCTTTGGCATATAATAATAATTTTCTTACACATTTGCATACTTGCATGACAGTAAATAGAAATTACCAGCGTTCTTGTTTCTATCCCTAGCAATAACAAGAGCAACAACATCAAGAGATCCACCGTAGCCATCAACAAATTGTCGAGTTGGGGTAGGACTCTGGAAATCAAAGATCTTGTTGAAGTGACCAACTATCGCAGTCTCAGTTGGGAACGCCTTATCTGTTTGTAAATTGAAAACATGATTTATATAATGAATATATTATATTATATTATATTATATTATATTATATTATATTATATTATATTATATTATATTATATTATATTATATTATATTATATTATATTATCCTTTAATTTGTTATTGATAAATAATTAACTTATGTTTAGAGGTTGATGTACATGCTCCTAGAAGCAATTGACAAGTATAATTGTTTATTGAATGTATTATGTATATTCTAGCTAACTTCATCAACTCTCATGGAAATGGAGAATTTGCTGAATCGATTTTCAGACGCCTTACACGCACAAGAACTCCGACCTCCGAATTGACTCATATACTAAATGAACTAGTTCGTCCATCAACTCGATTTTTTGTAGATTTGAATGTTATTTATTACAATGAAAAAAAATTGAACAATCAAAGCATCATAATATATGGAGAAAGGCTAAGGTAAATTTAAATAAAAAGACTTTATCAATATGCACTTACCCATCCTGTTAAGTAGTCTAGTTTTGTTTGCAACATGCTTGCCCTACCACATGCATAGAAGAAGATAGAATCATTTTAGTTTTTGCATAGAATAATAAACACAAATATGCTAGCTTGTACATAAATAAATATTAGTAGTCTAAATAACAATCTCCTTTTTAAACATGCTCCTATGAGTTTCTAATGTAGTAATATCTCCTTTTAGCAATGCATCACATTTTATATATGTTGGACTAGATAATAATTTTCGAATCATGTTTTTGTTTAAAAGTACCTTATTATTGTTTTTTCTTTAAAAAAGGATAAAATTTCGATGGACTTTAATTTCCTATTAAATATTGTTATCTTCTCATACAATGAAAACTAACCTTTACCATCCTAAACACAAATGCCCAAAAAAAGAATTCTTTTTCATAGAACCATGAGCTAGCCATCCTTCCCGTGCCGGGTTTCCTTCCTAGCTCAACCTGCAACCCTTATTAAACACTCCCATCTTCTCCTTCCTCATGACCTTCTCTTTCTTTAATTCTTTCTCAAAACTAACCCAATCAACGAATCTCGGAAACTTCTCCAAACACAGTAGACTACCCGGTGGATGCTCAAATTATTGGGGAGTTTCTGTTGGTGGATGCTCAGATGGTGAGAAATATCATTCCGTATCTGAGGATATTGAACAACTTTGGGGATGCACCCCCTGCTCATCTCCCGTGTATGACCGATCTATAAGCTGGAGCCGCACCTGTGTTTGTAGTGTATTTTCACTGGAGAATGATCCAATTGGCAGTAACCAACTCATGGGACAGAGTTCTAAAGGAGTTGTGAAACCTATTACACTCCCTTGCGTGCCCGCCCCACCATCTCAAAGTGTTTCTCCTAAGGGTGAACATCGAAACAAACAACAACACCAACATGGTGAAGGTGTTCAAAACAAAATGGGTGGAAAAGGAATTAAAAGCAAAGGAAACTGAATCAATTTGTATTTGGAGCCAAAAACCTTCAGACTATTCTATCCAAAGAAGCTAGAGGTGTCTCCCATGGCAAGGAATCCAAACCCACCCCAAAATCAAAGCTTTATATTGGAATGCAAGGGGAATTGCTAGACCAAAATTCCTCTATAATATGAAGGTTTTGCTTAACCAACATATTGTTCATCTACTCATTATTAACGGAACCAAAGTTAGTGAATCAGTAATTGTGAATCTTGTGGGTTTATCATTTTATGGAGATCAAGATTCATTACTTTCGAGTGAACATGCAGAGAATTCATAGCATTTTTAAGGGACCTCTTGTTGAAGGTGTCGAGAGTGACAATTGGATTCCACTACAGAGAGGAGAACAAGGTGGCTGATGCTATGAAGAAATTATGTAGTAAACATTGTCATGATGTTACTGATGTTTGTATTCTTAATATTCATTCCTCTTAATGAGGTCAGGATTTTGGTAGAAGAGGATAAACCTCCATAGTTGATGTATAAACTCTCACTTTTGCTTTTATTTTTCCTGCTTAACATCGGAAAAAAAGACCTAGACCACGATGAAACTCTTGCTCTCATTTATGGTTTTTGGCATGGGGTTTCTAACTTTGTGCTTTGGTTATTGGTAACCTATAATTATCTCTAATCTCTACATAATTGTGTGTATCCACTAGTTAGTGATGTTTATTTATGGGGAATGAGTTGTTCCAAACATATTGTTGTAAAGTCTCTAATAGTGATTAGGGAAGGATTATTTTGTGTACCCATTAAAAGGTCTTGGTTTTAGCTTACAATACTCGTGGTTTTCTCCCGGTTTGGGTTTCAACGTATATGTTTGTGTGCTTTAGTTTTATTGCATTTGGGCTATTATAATTGCTAGTGTTGTTCATTTCGTGGCATCTTAAGATTGATGTTGAGTTTTCCCATTTCTCAACACAAAGGAGAAAATAATGATTAATACTCTTGCGTGATTTTGTATTTATGTGACCCATTTTTTTTTTTCAACATAGTGGTATTAGAGCCAGGTTTTATTGTTCTGGTTTTTTTTTTTTGTGTGTGTGTGTGGGGGGGGGGGGGTTGTTGAATAATGGATGAAAAGAATGTTAATGGAATGATCTACTTAAACAGTATTAATTATCCCATATGGAATACAAAAATGGAAGATATCCTTTACATCAAGGATTATATAAACCAATGATCTTGAATGAGACAAAACCAAGTGGAATATATGATGCCACTTGCAAGTTGCTTAATCAAAAAGCCATGGGTTTGATTGGGTAATTTGTTGATTAAAGCAATTTTTAGCATGTGGCTAGCGATACTAGTGCCTACATCTAATGGTCGAAGCTTGAGCCGATGTATGAAAGGAAAAGTGCACTAAACAAATTAAGCCTCGTTTATGAGAAGACTTGCTAAGTTGGAGTATTCGGATGGTCAAAGTGTGATTGAGCATCTAAATACGTTTCAGGTTAAGTGAATTAGTAGTCTGCAATGAAGTTGGTATTGGAGGATGAGTTGTAGGCAATACTTTTTCTTAGTTCATTGCCCGTTAGTTGGGAGAATCTTGTTGTGTCACTTTGTAACTCTGCTCACAATATAGATTGTGAAGTCAATTTTGATAAATGAAGAAGCCCGGCGGTGGAAGGAACAAAGCACCTCTAATGATCAAGGGGCTATAGTAGCTGAAAAACAATGTAAGGTCATGGAAGATCCATGAGAAGAAATCATGATGATGATGAGAATTTAGATTCTAGGGGGAGGTCGAAGACAAGGGGACATATTATTTGTTTCTATTGTGTAGGAAATGGAATCGTGACAAAGCAAAACAAAAGGTGGAGAAGGGAAAGAAGAAAAATCTTTTGAGAATGATGAAGATGATGAAGACACTTTGGGTCTTGTAACTATTAATGATTCATTTATTCTTGTTAGTGATACGATTTTACTTGGTTGGTTGACTCGGAGTCATCGTATCATCTTACCTCTCATAGGGAGTTCTTTTCATCATACACTAGAGGTGAATTTAGCTATGTGAAAATAGGGAAGGACAATGCATCCAAGTTTGTTGGATTAGGTACAATTTATTTGGAGAAATCTATAGGTTGTAGGTTAGCTCTTAGATATGTCAGACATGACTCTGATGTTCGTATCAACTTAATCTCTACCCAAAAGTTTGATGATGATGGATATGATAGTCGTATTAGTGAAGGATAATGGAAGCTCACCAGAGGTTCATTGGTCATGGCTCGAGGAAAGAAAGAAAATGGTTATTTTGTGATTCAATCCTAGCTATGTTAGAAGGATATTGATGTGGAAAAGCGTAAAATTCGTCCTTAATGACAATTATGTCTCCTTGTATTGTTGATAGCTGTGTTGATCATTGGAGTAGAGAAGTGAAATTGGATATTGGTGATGTGTTGAGATAATTTCTTGTTGAGCATGTTGTTTGTAAACCACCACATGTTCATTGTTTGAGACAAGATAATGAAAGCTACTGGAATTTTAAGAAAGTGCACCAAAAAGAGAAGAGTGTGAAAGCCATGCAAGGTGGGTTTAGTGTCTTGCATGAGACCTCCTATCATTTGGTTGATCCAGTAAAGTTTCTAAAGGACAAGAAAAAACCTAAGGGTAACCGGGTGTTTGGTTTGTGAAACTCACTTCCAAGGGATATGGTACATTTGGTTGTGAATGGTTGTTGTGTTTATTGTCATTGTTTGATTCATGGTGATGATGGTATGGAGTCCAAATGCAATTTGGTATATTAGCTATGGACAAGCAGGTGGCTTGCATGAAAAGAGGTAGTGTGGGCTCCTCTTTATGGGAAGATTAACATATTTTTTTTTTTTATGTTTTTCATTGTTCCCTCCTCGAGTAGGAGAGTGGGAAGATATGTTGGGGTTTGGTCACTCCTACTTTTAGGAGTAAGAGTCCACTTATTTATTTGGAATAGATTTTTATTTGAGTTAAGCCATTTGGGTTTCTTCGTCTAAGCCCATGTGATATTTATGACTTAAACTTAGTCATGTGAGGGGTTAAATAAAGAAAACAAGCTGCTGGAAAATTTGGACAACTACTCACTACAACAATATATAATATGTCCAAATAGGCAGAGGAAGAGGGGATTTGTCCATTGGAGTTGTACCGTTATATCACTTGATCTAGATCCAAACGGAGATCGATCGACACCAAATTTTGACACACCACTCATGCCATCTCAAGGTTCATATCCATCGGTCGAATTATCGCTTTTTGTTTTGGTTGGTAATTTCTAGCCCTAAACATTCCATAACTGTTTATTAACTAGTTAGTGATGTTTATGGAGAAGGAGTCGTCCCAAACACATTGTTTGATGTTGTAAAGCCTTTAATAGTGATTAGGGAAGGATTAATATTATTGATTAGTTCTGGCTTGGTGCCAGTTTGGGTTTCCACGTATATGCTTGTGTGCTTTATTTTTATTGCATTTGGGTTATTGGAATTGCTAATTGTTGTTTAATTTGTGGTATCTTAAGAATGATGTTGAGTTTTCTCATTCTACAAAATATTGCATTTGTGTGACCCATTTTTCCAAACAATGCTTACCAACATAAGTGATTCCCTAATAAAAATGTCTATATGTAAAATAAAAAATGGTATCACCCCCTCCCCTCCTCAAAATATGTAGTGCTTTCCTCATAATAATAATAATAATAATAATAATAATAATAATAATAATAATAATAATAATAATAATAATAATAATAATAATAATAATAATAATAATAATAATAACAACAATAATAATGTAGTGTTTCACAAAAAAATTGGAAAGATTTTTGTAAGAAATATTGCACAAATAATTATATTTTTCCAAATACTCATTCAGATAAATGTTTCGTCTAATCCTGTGGATATTCATAATCATATTAGCAATTTTTACAAAAAAATTGTATATCACTTATCACCACTATGAAGATTAGTGCTATATAGAGGAAGGAGATTCTTTTAATATTAGTGATGTTCCAACAAGAGAAGAAATCCAACAAACACTAAACCAAATAAAAGCATTGAAAGCTCTCGAATTCGGTGGTTTTCACACCTATTTCTCTTAGAAGATGTGGGATACCATAAGTCCTTGAGTGTGTGAAAACATTTAGCAATAGTTTAGAGAAGGAGCACTTCCATCTTCATTGTGTGAAGCCTTAATTTGTCTACAAAACAGGATTGTCCTGAAACTATTATATAATTTTGACCCATTAGCCTATGCAACTCTCTCTACAAGACTTTTTTACTATGGTTATTGCTAAGAGGCTCAAACCTTTCATGCCTAAAAGGATCACTCCCAACCAATATGGGTTTAGGAAAGGGCAGGGCCTAAATGCAAACATTGTAGTGGCCATAGAGATTCTCCACCCCATGGGCAAAAAGAAGAGGAGAGAAAGTTGGTTTGTTAAAAGTGGCTTTAGAAAAAGCTTATGATCGCATTGAATGGAGCTTTCTTTGTAAGTGCCTATCTATCCACCACCATGACAAAAAATATGTGAACCTTGTCATGAATCGTGTTTCTCAAGCTTCTTCTTCTTCTATTCTTATAAATAGAAGCCTTCGGTCATTATTCCTCACACTCAAGGTACTTGACAAGGGCACCCAATATCGCCTTACTTATATAATATTTTTTTGGAGTTTTTAACTCACCTTATCAACACCGAGTGTGAAAAGCCGTTGGACTCCCTTCCATTTAGGGAGGAAGAAGGCACAAATATCTCTTTTCTTTTCGCGGATGAGCTTCTCATTTTTGGGAAAGCCAACCGCAAAACGAACACTTATGAGAAATTTTGTGCTTGCTCGAGTCAAATGGTTAATCAATCAAAAATTAAGCTTCCTTTTTCCATTGGCACGAGTCTTGTTGATAAGGAGATGTTCCATGATATTCTACAAATTGAAGCTTCTAATGACTTAGGTACCTATTTGGGTTTTTCTATTTCTTCTAGAAGACCTTCTATGAGGGGTTTTCATTTTGTAGTTGACAAATTTAAGCAAAGACTTGCTAATTGGAAAACCAACTATTTCTCGAAAACGAGGATGCTTTTACTTCTCAAATCTACACTTTCCTCCACTCCCATGTATTATATACATAACTAACTACTTCCAAAAACGACCATTAGAGAATTAGAACAACCTTCCTTCAACTTCCTTTAGGGCGTGTCTAATGGTAAGAGAAAGTTACATCTTGTAACAAGAGACACACTTTATAAGCCTAATTGTGGAGGCGAGTTAGGCATAAGGAATTAGAGACATTGAATTTTGATTGTATGGTAAAGTTAGGGTGGAAATTGAGTCAAGGTAAGTCTAATTTAGCAAGAGACATAATCCTAGCGAAATATTTCCCTCCCAATTACATTGCCTCTTTTAAAAAGGGTTCTTTTATTAAGAGAGATATGGGTAAGGCTTAGGGATGTCTCTCTAAAAGTGCCCTTTGGGAATTAGGTGATCGTAGGGATTTTTATTTGTGGTACGACAATTTAACAAACTTAGGTCCTTTTAGGGAGATAGTTGTTGGACATCTTATGATAAACGACCAATTCTTATTTTTCAAAGATGTTTTTGTTAATGAATCTTGGTATTACTTATCCCTTTCGATCTCTCTCCCTTCCTCGGCTATCAATATCATCTTATGCCTTCCAAAACTAAGCTTGATCCCCTCCAATCCCCCTCTTTTTTTCTCACTCATAGGCAATTTCCTCTCACCAAAGCCAATCAACACTTACTCCTCACCCATCCTATATTACTCTCACTCATATACAAAAATCGTACCACTACCATCATCAAGTTCTTTCTTTGGTTTCTTTGGTGTAATAAATTTCCGTATAATAAAACTCATGCCGCAAGGGTCTTGCCCATTCCAAGTTGTGATGTTTGTAATGATACCATAGAAAATGGGAAGCACATAATCTTTAAGTGTTTAGCGGCAAGAAAAATCTGGAAACCTCTCCCATGTCCATATTCCACCTCTACTACCTATCATGATTGGCTTGTTCTAAATCTCCAGTGGAGTTTCCTTATGCATTACTTGCCATGGAAGATTTTATTTCCTTTCTTGTGCTATGAAATTTGGAAAAATAGAAACAACTTCGAAATAGCAATGAGAGATATTCCACTTCCTAAAGTCACCATTAAAAAAGCAACTAGGTTGGCATAAAATTTATATTGACTGTACATTAGTTAAATGTTTAGTTAATTAACTTAAGTATGGTTAGAACTAACTCTAGGTTGTTAGAGTTGTTAGAGTTAGTTATTACAGCTTAGTATACAAGCTGATTTCTTCCTAATTTCTCATTTGTAAGAAATTGTAACAACTACTGAAGAAAGTCTTCTTCTCTGATCTCCATTTTTCTTCTCTAAATTCTGCCATTGATAAACACTCTTCTTCTTTGTTTTCTATATGGTATCAGAGCCAAATCTGCTACAGATTTAGGTAATTTTCTTCGATTTTGTTTTTGCAAAGTGATTGATTCTTCTTTTCAAACCTAGTTTTCTTGATTTCAAAGGTTTTATATGGAATCTTAATCACAATGACTACACCTGAAAGTTCGACTATCGATTCTTTGGTGGTTAACAATGGCGATCCTCTGTTTCTTAGTAATTATGAAAATCCTACTTCTTCTCTTGTTACTGCTGTTTTTAATGGCAGTAATTACATTCGATGGAGTCGCGATGTTCGTCGTGCTTTAGGAGCGAAGAATAAGCTTGGCTTCATTGACGGAAGTTTGCCTTTATCAGTTATTCCTGATAAAGATCGTCAACGTTGGATTCGTGTTGATTTCATGGTTACTAGCTGGATTTTGAGCTCAATGAGTCCTGAAATTGCTGATGATTTCTCTTATGTAGAGACATCTAAGGAATTATGGAGTGAAATCTGTGAACGTTTTGGTCAATCTAATGGACCATTGATATTTCAATTGAAGAAAGAGCTTATTAGTCTGAAACAAGACAATCAGACTATCTTGAGTTATTATGGCAAAGTGAAGAGACTTTGGGATGAATTGCAAAGTTTAAGGAAGTTGCCTGAATGTTCTTGTGGTGCCGTTGCGAAGTGTTCTTGTCAATTCCTTAAACGATTATTGGAGTTTGAAGAAGAAGAGAAATTGATGCAATTTCTTCTTGGATTGAATTCCTTGTTTGATGGCTCTGTGACAAATATGTTGTCTCAAGATCCTCTTCCTACTGTTAATTAAGCTTATTCTATTGCACAACAAGTTGAGAAACAACGAGAGATAAGTAGTGGTCAAGAAGTTGCAGCAGAGAGTACTGCTATGATGGCTAACAAGTTTCAAAGGTTTTCTTAAAGTCAAGGAAAAAGAGACTGGAAAAAGGCGAAGATGCAGAAGTTTTGTGAATACTGTAAAAACAAAGGTCATACTAAGGATCGATTCTTTAAGCTCATTGGTTATCCTGAATGGTATAATTCTGTTAAGGCAAACAGAAGTACTGGAAATACCACTAAATTTGCTGCAAATATGACTTCAATGGGAGAGTATGTTGGTGATAATCCACTTGAAGTAGCTAATACACACAATTCTGGATCATCTAATGTTGAGGCTTCTTCAATTGATCCTGTTGTGATGCAATCCTTTTGTAAGGAGTTTATGAAGACAATGCAAGCTGCTTCTTCAACTGCTAATGTTGATTCTGGTGGTGCAGCTAGTGCTTTTGTCAAATTTGCAGGTAATGTTTCTTTTCCACTTGCTTGTTCTGTGATCAAACCAAATGATAAATCACTTTGGATTATAGATTCTGGAGCTTCTGATCATATGACTTTTGGTCAGAACATTTTATTTGATAAAACATACCTTCAACAGCCTATTAAAGTTGGTTTACCTGATGGAAGTCATAAGGTTGTTAAATTGGTTGGTAGTGTATGTTTATTTCCTGGTTTGGTGATCAAGCATGTTATGTTTGTGGAAGATTTCAGACATAATCTGTTGTCCATTGGTAGATTAATGGAACAAAACAACATTATAGTGAAGTTTTATGGTGGTAAATGTGTTTTTCAGGCCCTTTCTGATAACAAGGTGCTTGGTTTTGGTTTAAAGGATGGAGGCTTGTTTTACTTGAGAGCTGGTGTTCAACATGAATTTAGTACATCTGTTACTAGTAAGGCTGCTTCTTCTAATAATGTGGTTGCTTCTGATGGTAGGTTACCTAATAAAACTGCTGTAGGTGTTGGTTTTAATTCAGTAAATAATATGAGTTTGGATATGTTACATGCTAGACTTGGGCATGTTTCTTTATCCAAGATGCAACATATAGGTATTTGCAATTGTCAAGGTTTACAAGAGTACAATTGTAATGTTTGTTCTCTTGCAAAGTTTCATAAACTTCCTTTTGAGAAAAGTGAAAATAGAGCTTCTCATGTGTTTGATTTGGTTCACATGGATTTACGGGGGGCATATAAGCTTCCTGCATTGAATGGTGCTAGATATTTCTTTACTATTCTAGATGACCATAGTAGAGTTACTTGGACTACTTTGTTAAACACAAGTTGTGCAAATTGTGAAAGGTTTCTTATGCATGGTTGAAACACAGTTTGGCATGAAGGTTAAATGTATTAGGAGTGATAATGATACTGAAATTATCAAAGAAGAATGCTTACAGTTGTTTAATGACAAAGGCATAATACATCAAAGGAGTGTTGCTGGGGTTCCTCAGCAAAATAGTAGAGTTGAGAGAAAGCATAAGTATTTGCTTGAAATAGCTAGGGCTTTAAGGTTTCATGCTAGACTGCCTAAGAAATTTTGGGGCGATTGCATACTTGCAGCTACTCATATCATTAATAAGCTTCCTTCTAAGGTTATAGGGTCGAAGAGTCCATATGAAATCTTGTTTAAAACAGTTCCTTCTTATGAGGACTTGAGGATTGTGGGTTGTTTATGTTATGCATATAACATGAGCAAAGCAAAGGATAAGTTTGATTCTAGAGGGACGAGGTGTGTTTTTCTTGGATATTCTTTTGGACAAAAGGCATATAAATTGTATGATCTAGAGACACATCGGGTTTTGTGTCTAGAGCTGTCTTGTTTTATGAAACTGTTTTTCCATTCAAGCCTTTACAAGTGCCTTCCACTTTTGATCATATTACTCTGCCTTTAGTCTCTTTTGGTACTGAAAATAATTCTCTTGTACCTATTGCAAATACACAGTCTTCAAATCCCTTAGTTAATCTTCATTCACAGGTTTCTGATACTGAATCACATGTTTCTGATACATTTTCTCACAATCCTCATTCAATAAGTCCTCATTCAAAGTCTGATTCTATTTTACCTATTTCTAAAGATAGCAACAGTTTAGATTCACATTTACCACCTTCTGTCTCTTCTTCTACTTCCTTTCATTCATCTTTGCCTACTTCTTTCAGTAGGCAAGATTTGACATCTCAGGTTTTGCCTAAGAGACAAATTAAACCTAATATTCATCTAAACCAGTTTACAAATACCTATTTGCCACACAGAAACTTGTCTTCTGATCCTTATTCTTCTGAATCAATTTCTTTTGCTGTGAATTCTTCACAAATTGTTGAACCGAGAAATTATAATCAGGCAAAAGTTGTTCCTGGTTGGGTGGAGGCTATGGCAAAAGATATTAAAGCTTTAGAGGATAATGGCACATGGGAAATGTGTTCTTTGCCTGAAGGAAAAAGAGCCATTAATTCAAAGTGAGTTTATAAAACTAAGCCCAATCCTGATGGATCTGTTGAAAGCCTAAAGGCTAGATTAGTAGCTGTGGGATATCAGCAAGTTGAAGGTGCAGATTTTTCTTAGACTTTTTCTCTTGTGGCTAAATTGGCAATTGTTAGAGTTGTTATAGCTTTGAAAACAGTCAAAGGATGGAAACTTTGTCAACTAGATGTAAATAATGCCTTTCTTCATGGGCATTTAGAAGAGGAAGTTTATATGATTCCTCCTGAAGGTTATGATAAAGGTCAAGATGGCTTAGTTTGTAGATTGAAGAAGTCCATTTATGGTCTAAAACAAGCCTCAAGACAGTGGAATAAGGAGTTATGTAAGCTTCTAAAATCCATAGGTTTTTGTCAATCAAAACAGGATTATTCTTTATTTACAAGAAAGCAGGAAGGTGAATTTCTTGTTGTTTTAGTGTATGTTGATGATATGCTTGTTACTGGTACTTCTCAACTGCAATTATGTGAGGTTAAGCAAGCTTTGGATGATGCTTTTACTATAAAGGATTTGGGACAATTGAATTATTTCCTTGGTGTTGAAGTTCTCAGAACTTCTACTCGTACTTATCTTTCTCAAAAGAAGTATATCAAGGATATATTGTATGATTTAGGAATGGAGAATTGCACTGCTGTAGATGCTCCATTATCTGTTGGACTTAAGTTGTCTATTCATTCAGGGGATTTATTGCTTAATCCAAATGTATACAGGAGATTAGTAGGGAGATTACTATATTTAGGCATTACAAGGCCTGACTTGTCCTATGTTGTGCAACATTTGAGTCAGTTTATGCATAGTCCAAGGGAACCACATTTGAGAGCAGCATTACATGTGTTGAAGTACTTAAAGGGAACTCTCAACTGGAGTTTATTTTATTCCAAAAATACTGAATTAAGAGTTTCTGCATATAGTGACTCAGACTGGGATGGATGTCAATTTACTAGCAGGAGTTTAAGTGCTTATGCTGCTTTTCATGGCAATAATTTGGTTTCCTAGAAGACTAAGAAGCAGAATACAGTTAGTAAAAGTTCAGCAGAAGTAGAATATAGAAGCATGTCTAGTACAACAAGTGAGATTATTTGGATTGAAGGATTGTTGGAGGATCTAAATGTTGTCGTGGACAAGCCTATTACTTTATATTGTGATAATGTTTCTGCAGAGCATTTGGCACAAAATCCAAAGTTTCATGAGAAAACAAAACATCTCAAGAGGGATATGCATTACATCAGAGAACAGGTTGAAGAAGGTTTCATTCAAACTGTACATGTTTCAAGTGCTTCTCATATTGCAGATGTGTTGACAAAACCATTAGCAAGCACTCAACATTAGTTTTTGTGTCCCAAGATTGGACTGCATCTAAGTCCAACTTGAGAGGGGTGTATTGACTGTACATTAGTTAAATGTTTAGTTAATTAACTTAAGTATGGTTAGAACTAACTCTACGTTGTTAGAGTTAGTTATTACAGCTTAGTATATAAGCTGATCTCTTCCTAATTTCTCATTTGTAAGAAATTGTAACAACTACTGAAGAAAGTCTTCTTCTCTAATCTCCATTTTTCTTCTCTAAATTCTGCCATTGATAAACACACTTCTTCTTCGTTTTCTATAATTTATACTACGGAGCAATCTACCACACTTGTTGTTCTTGCAACACCTACCCTTTGTCCGAGGTGGATTTTACCACATATGAACACCATGCAAGTCGTGGTGGACCCCTCCTTTGTGGCAAAGGGTAAGGATAGTAGAATGAGAGGAGTAGCACCAGATCACACAAGACCATGATATTTAGGTTTCAAAAAGAATTTTTGAGCTTATCATGTTCTATTTATTGAGTTAGGTGCCAACAAAGTTGGGATTCAGCTTGCTATTGAAACAAGAAGGGGTCATTTACATATGTTCAAATTCTATAGAAGCAGTGGCATAGATTCACGAGCTTCAATTCATGTTCTTAATGACATCTATCATAACCTTGTTCTTGAATAGAAGGAGGTGCTCCATGTGTGCTACCTTATACAAGTGTACAATCCTAGAGTAAGGAATCGATTAGTAGATCGACTAGCGAAGGAAGTGAGAAGAGAAAGTGTAGCTTTTATTTATTTGTACTATTTTAGTTGAGGTTTCATCCTCATGTTATGTTGAATGCGTGGATGACTCTAAGATCTTTGACCAAAAAAAATGTTTCGTAACTTATATAACCAACTCACACACTTTAAAAAAACAAATAATAACCAGCTTATGCATCAAAATATAATGATAAACATTACAATGTTATAAAAATATTGCCCTTATGGCTCATTAGGGAAAAATAAAATAACATATGTTGTACATAGGTTGTGGAATTAGAAACACTCACTCCAAACATCAGAATAGCTGCAGGAGAAGGAGTATTGGCCATGTCCATGCTATATCCTTTTATATCATTAATGAATTTTTCAGCTCCAAGTATCTGCGCCTTCTTCTGAAATTGCAAGCCATACATATATATATAAGAAAACTAAATTGTTTATGATGCAAAAAAAAAAAAAAAAAAAAGACAAGAAAAAGAAAAAACCAAGATATATGAGAGTTATCAATAAAACATCTTACCAACTTAAGATTTACAAGTTATCAATAAAACATATTACCAACTAAATGCGAATTAAGCTACATTTATTGCATCACAAAGTTGCAAAGCTTCTACTTACAACAATGGAATGTTGATACCGTCGAGTCTTGATAATTTACCTTTTTTAAAAAACATTATTAAAAAAACTTTGTAATCATGTTGAGTATCTCACATTAATTTTGTATATGTCTTTTTTACTTCATGTGTATATTTTAGTATATTAAACAACTCTCCAAGAGAAATGACCAATTGCAAACATTTAATGTGGCAAAAATTCTTATTAAATTTTTGAAAGATATATAGAAAATCTTCAAACATTTGAAGTTTTACACCATTTTGGGTTTGTATCGAACCCAAAACTACAAGGTCCATTGGATTTAGGTCGAGATCAACACCCAAATCTAAATCATATATAAGGAAATGGATCTTGATGTATTAGGATACAATCATGATTTTAGGGGCAAAACTACAAGTATGGCCATAGCCCATCCTCACGGCCCTTTTTTATTGTACGGTATTTGAACCATGCAGTCTTTCTGTATACATATTTTAAAAAATATATATATGTATAATTTAAAAATTATTGGATTAAGCGTAAGATGCATAAGGTTAGTACAGTTTAAAATTGCCAAAACTACCAATTATTTCAAATTTTATATGATTTACTACCACATAATTTAAAACTTTGAAATTACTAACAAAAACAGAGTTATGCTATTTAATGTCCTAGCAAGTCCGAATGTTCACGGATTGTGACATTGATTCGTTGTTATTCACAGATTTAAACTATTTTCAATATTGAAACTTGAAAAATAATTACGTAAAGATTAAGTCCAATTTACCTCAAGCCCCAACATCACCCCAACCAAAACAAAAATTAAATTACTAACATCTCCTTTCTCCTACTCATATTTTCTCCTCATCTCTTTCATTTGCTTCTCTCTTTTGATGGTAGCTATTATACCAAAAAAGCAAGATGAAATATGGGATTTTGGGATTGGAATTGCTCATGTCTTGCTTGATAATTGGAGTATTGGTTTTATTGTTTTGAACAACTATTATCATTTAGTTTTAATAATAACAAACCTCAACTTTTCTCCGATTTGATTCGACAAATATAAATTTAATTTCAATAATTAATTGATTCATAATTGCTACGTTTTGTATTTGAATTATTTGTTTTTAATAAACACATTTTTAATTTGCAAATGTAATTCAAAAATTTGGAGGCTATCCTAGGAAATTTAGCCCCAAATTGATTAAAAAAAATTGTGTATTTGTATATATATTTGTTAATTGACTTGATTTGTTGAGAAGAGAAGACTAGAAGAGAGAAGTAGATGAGAAATGAAGATGATGAGAGAAGAGTGAGAGGAGGTAAATTAGTCTATAATATATATTTTATATTTTCGTTAGAATTGAATTAGCCTAAAACTTGATTACTGAAATAAATTAGCTTAAATATACGAAAAACAACAAATTAACATCACAATCCGGCAAAAGTAACCAAAAATTGAAAGTTGGTACCAATCTAAATAGCAAGCCTTAGTTTTTGGTAGTAATTTTAAAATTTGGACTTTTTAGGTAGTTTTTGACAAATTTTCCTTTTCAAATGAGTAAAAGATGACATTATAAAGTTAAAAATTTTCTAATTCATTGAGCTTGGGATTCTTTTGTTTTAACTTGTTTAAATACCTAAAAACACATAATTTTAGGTGAGTTTACTCTCTTAAACCCTCTAAATAAGACTTTAGGACTAATAATTGAATATCTTTCATGAAACCCCTTATTAACCTATCCAAGTGTAATTTGCTCATGTTTATAAGCGTGTTTATTTTTATTCTAATCCAATCATAGCGTCTTTATCCTATTATTGACCCCTTGATTTTAGCTTTGTGGTAGTTTAGTTTGTTAGTAAAGCCACTATACTTTCCAAGCAAATATTCCTGTTCATATTGTTCTAGATCAAAGACTTTTTTTCCTTAGCCCTAGTGGGCTAGTGATTCAACCATCTTCTTCATGTACAAATTAGAAACCCTTAAGAAGTTGGGGGTGGAAGGGAAGTATAGGTTTATGGGTTGCTTTATCTCTAAGCTAAGCTTGGAGGGTCTTGGTATTAAGGCCCCAGCCTAAGTCCACATTAGTGTCATAGGAACATCGAATGCTAACTACCTTGTTTGGACATTATTGCCTCACATCATTGGATGGAATATGTAACGACTATGTTTTAAGAAGTTTTTTATATATAGCAAAATATTTTTATAAGTCATATCATAAGTTTGTGTGACAAATTGTAAACGGAAGGTCATGAGATCAATTCTTTATGAGTAGATAATTTTTTAAACATTTGAATGTTCATTATTAGAGTTAAGAGTTGTTAACAAAGAGACCATATGACTGCTTGCAAACATGGCCGTTGCATTTTAATTTATAAATAAATATTGTTTCCATGATTATATTTAAAGACGAAAAAGAAAAATCAAGATATTAGAATAGTTATAGGCTTACCAAGTCATGGCCTGATGATATCAAAGGTATCGCATCTACCTTCATATCTGGGAACCAACCAACTATCAATACCAGTCCACACATTTCCATTTCCATAGGAGAATAATCTGGTGATTCCTCATCCATATGCTCATCTGAGGCTTCTTCTGTGGTAATCTATACACACACATATATATATATGCCAAAAACATTAATGTTTTTCAAAATTGGTTTTATGTACTTTAGTTATATAACATTTTATGTTTTTCAATTTTCTTGTTTTGTGTACTTTAGATAATTACTTTTGAATGTAAACTAAATTTCGTATCAAGATGAATCAAAAGAGTTCCTACATAGATATGATATTTTAATATTTATCAAAAATAGTATGTTAGTGTTAATAAACTGCGTCTTTAAGTACAAAAGAAATTGTAATAATTAATTTTATTTAAGAAATAACAAAGGAAGCAATACAAACCTCTATTAAACCTTTACGTTCAGTACAATGCCCTATCACTCCTTCAACCAAGTTTGTAATTATTGGGGTTGACCTCCCGAAACTCTGCTTCATCTAAAGCACCATATTTAATTGTGAAGCTATGTGTATAATTATATATAGTCATGGTACAATATGATTAAAAAAATAAAAAAAAACAAAAAAACATGCAAATTGATCATGTATAAGTAGTACTACACTCATTAAGATGGAAATTGCATCAATGAAGATGCTCTTACATAATCATGTACAGTGCTCAAGTTGTAACACATGGTGAAATTTGCAATGACAAATTGTGGTCGTATTGGTTTTGACAAAACCTCCTCCGTTGCTTCTATGACAGCATCCTACATGTTCAGCCAAATCACGTTAGATTTGTACGTAACTCATTAAATTCTACTCCCTCCATTCCTACATGTTTGATACGCTTCGAATCTTGACGCTATTCATAATATGAGATAATCTTGTAAATTACTTTTTATATAAAAAACATAATATAGTCATACGTATCAAATAAATAGGAAAAAAGGGTGTATAATATTAATTAAGGTAAATATTAAAAAATTTATATCAATAATTATTAAAAATGTTCATAGATTCAAAACTATTATGGCGTAGAAAAACTTTGGTAATATGTTTTCATTGTGTCAAGATCGACTAGAGTTTTAGCAATGTGTTGAGATCCTCTAGTGTTTCAAAATAACTCTAGAGGGTAGCAGAGTTTACTAAATATCATTCATCTATTTCTCATAGAGTCTTGCTAAAACTTAGAGGATCTTAACACTTTTCAATGATACAAATTTTGAAAACAGTTTAGTGCAAAGTGATAAATCTATTACCAAAAAGAATTTTTCAAAACATATATCACGACATAATATATACAATCAAATTGTCATTATCATTTTTTTTTTCTTTTAAACTTGAATGATAAAATCATATCACTACACTTTTCTTTTTTGTTTTTTATTAAATGATTTCTTTTACTTATTATACTACCTCTATTTCTAAGTTGGTTACATGTGGTATTGTAGACGTATACATTGTATTAAGAGTGTGAGTGGATGAGAATAGATTTATTTATTCCTTTTACTTTCAAAGTATAGATTTATGTATTGTCTCAGTTCCTTATTTATCTTTACCTTTCACATTTTCATGTTTGCCAATGTAAAGCTTCTAGTTTTTATATCGTTAATCTTTTAAATTGTAAAATCATAAAAAGTTGATATTCTAATAGAATAAATCAAGATGAATCAAACAAGACCTTATATGAATATAATTTTACTCACGCATAAAGCACGAACAATAGTCAAAATGCAATTTGTGAATATTATCAATCGTAAAATTGCAAAGAAAAATATGGAATAGAGGGAGTACTTTATATTTGGAACTCAAAAGGAATATGATTAAAAAAAATCAAAATATATGTTTTGTAAAGTGGAGCAATTATTGTAGAGTTGATCAACCTTAGCCCGGCCCGCGAGCCTGACCCGACAAAAAAAATGCGGGTTTTGGGCATGATATTTCCTGTCCGAATTCGGGCTAGGCCCTGCCCGATTTTTTCAACTTTTCCGCGGGCTTTGGTGCCTTAAAGTTAAGAAGTTTAGTTATTTTTTGAGCCCGACCGGAAAAGCCCGCCAAGTCCGCTCCAAATTTTCGGGCTTTAGACAACAAAATTAGGCCCGAACCTAGACCGGACCTGGATCTGAGCCCAGTTATCGGGTCTTCTTTAATGTGTCAAGTCTGGCCCGAACCCGGCCCGGCCCATGATCACCTCTAATTTAAATAAGGTTCATAAAGAAAGGTTTAAAGTGAAGCCAATTTAGAGCACTCTTTACAGAAAATGTACTAACTCATGTAAACAGATGAAGTGTTAATTTTCTTACATAATCTGAAGATTCAATCTCTTATGGCAATATTTTCTTCTTGCAAATCTTCATGTGTATGTGCGTGTGCGCATGTGAGAAATAGATCAACTAATTAAAAACTCTAAAATTAATGAAAAAAATCATGAAAATAAGAGGGGAAAAAAAAGTAAAGTTTAAGTTCAACAAGGGTGCGTGAAAGGGGCATGCTTTATTTTACAATCAAAGATTTCAATGTTTGTTTGGTTACCCTTAAATTGTAGAGGATTTCAAAAATCTCATAAATTGTTGGTAAGGGAAATTTTTTCCTTACCCTCAATTCCTCAAATCATAGGAGTTGCAGAATCCTTGAGAATTCCAAATTCCTACATAGAGAGAATTGAAATACCTAATTCCCCTTGGTTATTGGAAATTCTAATAAATTTACAATTCCCGTATGGCAACTAAACAAATTATGAATAAATCCTAGCATTTGTATAAGGACATTAAATTCATGTGTATTTTAAATGTCCGTAGGAATTCAACTCACATGGCAACTAAATTAGCACTTAGTTTCGAAAAACAACACCATAAATGAAATACGTCTACTTTTTTATGCCGCTTATACAATAATTTTTATGATGAAAACTGGTTTCATCCTCTGACCAAATACTATTCATGTGTAATAGTGTGTCATCAAGCTTCTTCGTAAATTAACAATAACTGCAATTTAATGAACAATCTTCAAAGCCAAAGATTAGGTAATGTTAAGTGAAAATTTACTTTTTATTATTTAAAAAATATTACCAATTGACCCTATCAAATGCTAAATAATTTTATATAGTTGATCCTGTTGAATATATTATCCATATCTGTTACAATCCGTGATATCTTCTAACGCCATTCGGAAAGGGTTGCGTACAATCCATAATATCTTTTAAAACCATAAAATATTAAATTTTTATTTCTCAAAAGAATTAAATTTAATTTGTTACTGAAAGTTTTGAAATAAATGATGTAAAAACACATCGAAATCGTACAACGACAACTTGACAAGTTTAAGGACGACATTAACAAAAGGTATAGGAAAATTACCATAGATGTTGGGTTAACAGATACAGCGGTAACAAGTTTAGATCTAGTTAAAATGAGAGTTGTAACCCTGTTCCACGAGCGAGAAACACAAGATGCAAAAGCAAATGATTTTGCAGGAAGTTTTGTAAAGATTAATCTACAAATGTTGTCATCAATGGTACTAAATCCATTGAAGTTTCTTGGCCTTCTTAAGCCATCATATCTGCGATTCCGTCTTGGTATCATTCTAGGAGATCGAAGCAATTGATTGAAATCTAAGAGTTTAGAGTTCAAATTGATTGAAAAGAATGATGTTTGTGATGCCGTTAGGTTTTTAAGGTTTTTAAAGAGAGAAAAGGGCGAGGTAGAGAGAGAAAGACAGAAAGAAAGAAAGAAAGAAAGAAAGAAAGAAAGAAAGAAAGAAAGAAAGGGGGAAGGAATCCCTTAAAACTGAGGTGGACCTTTAGGGTGGCCCACAATTTGGGTGCCCATAGTTTGGGGGCCCACAGTTTGGGCGCCCTTGGTTTCATTTTAAAAAAGCCCAATGTTTGCACTATAAGGCATAGACTATTAAGCATAGTTAATTTGTGATTGTTACCGAATTTTCCGTGACTCTTTTTTAAATAATTTGATTAACAACTTTGATTTTATAATCCCTCTAATCATTTTTTTGTCGCAATACTTTATTTTTCATCTTTCTACTCAAAATCTATTTTTTGGGTTAAGACTTAAGATTTTACAATCTTTTTAAACTTGGTAAATTATATATATGGTCAGCTACATTATTGGCTATTCTATGAATGAAATAGCAAATACATAGTATTTGTAAAATAGCCTACAAATATATATATTTTGAGATTGATAAATAAATAGGTTCCTTTTCTAATTTAACGTATACAATGAATTCAGTTTAGTTATATTGTATATAAACAAAATAATATTACTCTTTGGCATAAAGAGAGCGTTGCTTATATATTTGTATGAATAAAAAAAATCTATTGCTAGAAAAAATCTAGGTAAGGTTGTAGCAATGGTGAAGAGGCGCGATGGAGTAGGTGTGGTTTTTGAAATAATAACTAGCATAATTGCCTCGGGTGTTAGTTTTTAATTTTTAGTATTGTGAAAATTATAAAAATAAAAAAGAAAAATACTAGCCTCTTATTTACTTAATGAGTACAAAGATTATACACAGCATTATACCATGTAGACATTTAAATCACCAATAAAGATTGTTTGAGATGGTAAATGCTCGAATGAGATTTGTAAGAGATTATGGGTTCAAGTCTAGCTCCAAGATTAATTTGTTTTTTTAGTGACATGGCATGTTTACGTGTCGTATATATTTGGAGATTGCCACGTGGCATCATTCTTTTGAAAGGGACGCCTTTTAGTATATTTTATATATATTGGTGTGTAGTTTTGGGTGAGGGTGTTATGTAATCGTGGAATAATTTATAATATAACATGCTCTATAAGGTTTCCTAGGATTCTAAGGGGTGTGAGTGTGGGTGTGGGTTTGTGAAAAACAGTGATTATAAAAAAATGTGTAAATATTAAGTTATAGAAGGATACATTAAATGGGCATGCTTCTTTTTTTAAGTTTACAATCACAGGTTAAAGTATAATTTAAAAGAAATTTGTTTACCCGTTAATGGCTCATATATAACGAATATTATAATTGACAAGATTTTCATCCTCTCACCAGATCCTATTCATATGCAACAGTGTGCCATCTAATTTTTTTGTAAATCTATATTAAACTACTACCTCTGTTTCGTATACGCTGCAACACTTGGATATTATTTTTGAAATATAAAAAATTAAAGTGTTGCAACTAATAAGAAATAGAGGTAGTGTAATTTAATGAACAATATTTAAAACAAAATTTTTTGGAATTTTTATTGAATTTATTAATGAATTAAAGAGTGTAACCATATGACCCCAAAAATTTAACTATAAATAAGTTGATTTATTAGATCCAATTAAATATATTATCCATATCTGCTACAATCCGTGATATGTTCTAATACCATTAAGAAACGGTTGTGCACAATCCATAGTATCTTTCAAAACCATAAAAAAATTATTTCTCAACATGAAGATGTAAAATTGATTTTTTGTTGAAAGTTTTGAAATAAATGATATAAGAAGACATCGAAATCCTACAACGATAACTTGACAAATTTAAGGACGACATTAACTAAAGGTACACGAAAATTACCATAGATGTCGGGTTAACAGATACAGCAGTAACAAGTTTAGATCTAGTTAAAATGAGAGTTGTAACCCTGTTCCACGAGCGAGAAACACAAGATGCAAAAGCAAATGATTTTGCAGGAAGTTTTGCAAAGATTAATCTACAAATGTTGTCGTCAATGGTAATAAATCCATTGAAGTTTCTTGGCCTTCTTAAGCCATCATATCTGCGATTCCGTCTTCGTACCATACTAGGATATCGAAACAATTGATTGAAATCTAAGAGTTTAGAGTTCGGATTGATTGAGAAGAATGATGTTTGTGATGCCGTTTGGTTTATAAGGTTTTTAAAAAGAGGAAAAGGCCAGGTAGAGAGAGAAAGCGAGAGAGAGAAAGAGAAAGAAAGAAAAAAAAAAAGAGAGAGAGAGGGGGGAGAAATCCCTTATCTTGGGTGGACCTTTAGTGTGGTCCAGAGTTTGGCCGCCCATAGTTTGGGGGCCCATAGTTTTGGCGCCTATAGGTTCATTTTAAAAAAGCATTATGTTTACACTATGAGGCATACATTATAAAGCATAGTTAATTTGTGATTGTTACCGAATGTTTCATTACTTTTGTTTTAAATAATTTGATTAACTACTTTGATTTTATATTCGCTCCAATCATTTTTTTTGTCGCAATACTTTAATTTGTCATCTTTCTACACAAAATCTATTGTTTGGGTTAAGACTTAAGATTTTAAAATCTTTTTTAAAATTGGTAACATATACATAAGGTCAGCTACATTATTAGCTAATCTATGAATAAAACAACAAATTCATAGTATCTGTACAATAGCCTACAAATATATATTTTGAGATTGATAAATAAATAGATTTGTTTTTTCTTATTTAACGCATACAACGAATTCAATTTACTTATATCGTATATGGAAAAAATAATGCTACTCTATAGCGTAAAGCGAGCGTTGCTTACATATTTGTAAGAATAAAAAAACCTATTGCTTNTTGCTGAAAAAATCTAGGTAAGGTTGTGGCAAAGGTGGAGGGGCGTGATGGAGTAACTGTGATTTTTGAAATTGTAATATTGGTGTGTATTCTTGGGTGAGGGTGCTATGTTATTGGGGACAAATTTATAATATAACATGTTCTACAACGTTGCCTAGGATTTTAAGGTGTGTGAGTGTGGGTGTGGGTTTGTGAAAAACTTTGAATATCAGAAAAGATGGAAATATTAAGTTAGAGAAGGATACATTAAATACATGGGTATGCTTCTTTTTAATTTTACCATCAAAGGTTAAAGTATAATTTAAATGAAATTTGTTTACCCATTAATGGCTCATATATAACGAATATTATAATTGAAACCATTATCATCCGCTTACAAGATCCTATTCATATTCAACGGTGTGCCACCAAATTTTTTTGGAAATTTATATTAAGCTACAACCTCCGTTTCATATACGCTGCAACACTTGAATATTATTTTTTAGATATAAGAAATTGAAGTGTTGCAACTAATAACAAAATAGAGGTAGTACGATTTAATGAACAATATGAATAACAAAATTTTTTGGAATTTTTATTGAATTTTTTAATGAATTGAAGAATATAACCATATGACCCCAAAAATTTAACTATAAATAAGTTGGTTTAATTGATCTAATTAAATATATTATCCATATATGCTACAATCCGTGATATGTTCTAATTCCATTAAGAAACGTTGTGCACAATCCATAATATCTTACAAAACCATACTAAATTATTACTCAACATGAAGATGTAAAATTGATTTTTTGTTGAAAGTTTTAAATAAATGATGTAAGAAGACATCGAAATCGTACAACGATAACTTGACAAATTTAAGGGCGACATTAACTAAAGGTACAGGAAAATTACCATAGATGTCGGGTTAACAGATACAGCGGTAACAAGTTTAGATCTTGTCAAAATGAGAGTTGTAACCTTGTTCCACGAGCGAGAAACACAAGATGCAAAAGCAAATGATTTTGCAGGAAGTTTCGTAAAGATTAATCTGCAAACGTTGTCATCAATGGTACTAAGTCCATTGAAGTTTCTTGGCCTTCTTAAGCTATCATATCTGTGATTCCGTCTTGGTACCATTCTAGGAGATCGAAACAATTGATTGAAATCTAAGAGTTTGAAGTTCAAATTAATTGAGAAGAATGATGTTTGTGATGCCGTTTGTTTTGTAAGGTTTTTAAAGAGAGGAAAAGTCCATGTAGAGAGAGAAAGAGAGAGAGAGAGAGAGAGAAAGAAAGAAAAAAAGAAAAAAAGAAAGAGAGAGAGGGGGAGGAATCCCTTAACTTGGACGGACCTTTATTGTGGCCCATAGTATGGGTGCCCATAGTTTGGGGGCCCATAGTTTTGGCGCCCATAGTTTCATTTTAAAAAAGCCCTCTTTTTACACTATGAGGCATACAGTATTAAGCATTGTTAATTTGTGATTGTTACTGAATGTTTCATTACTTTTCTTTTATATAATTTGATTAACTACTATGATTTTTTATTCCCTCCAATCATTTTTTCTCGCAATACTTTAATTTTTCATCTTTCTACACAAATTCTATTGTTTTGGGTTAGGACTTAAGATTTTAAAATCTTTTTTAAAATTGGTAACTTATACATAAGGTCAGCTACATTATTATCCAATCTATGAATAAAACAATAAATTCATAGTATCTGTACAATAGCCTACAAATATATATATTAAGATTGATAAATAAATAGATTTGTTTTTTCTTATTTAACGTATACAACGAATTCAGTTTACTTATATCATATATGGAAAAAATAATGCTACTCTTTGGCGTAAATCGAGCGTTGCTTATATATTTGTATGAATAAAAAAACCTATTGCGGAAAAAATCTAGGTAATGTTGTGGCAAAGGTGGAGGGGCGTGATGGAATAAGTGTGATTTTTGAAATTGTAATATTGGTGTGTACTCTTGGGTGAGGGTGCTATGTTATTGGGGAAATATTTATAATATAACATGCTCTACAACGTTGCCTAGGATTTTGAGGTGTGTGAGTGTGGGTGTGGGTTTGTGAAAAACTTTGAATATCAAAAAAGGTGGAAATATTAAGTTATAGAAGGATACATTAAATGCATGGGTATGCTTCTTTTTAATTTTACAATCAAAGGTTAAAGTATAATTTAAATGAAATTGGTTTACCCATTAATGGCTCATATGTAACGAATATTATAATTGAAACCATTTTCATCCGCTTACCAGATCCTATTCATATTCAACAGTGTGCCACCAAATTTTTTTGGAAAATTATATTAAGCTACAACCTCCGTTTCGTATACGCTGCAACACTTGGAAATTATTTTTGAGATATAAGAAATTGAAGTGTTGCAACTAATAACAAAATAGAGGTAGTATGATTTAATGAACAATATGAAAAACAAAATTTTTGGGGATTTTTATTGAATTTTTTAATGAATTGAAGAATACAACCATATGACCCCAAAAATTTAACTAGAAATAAGTTGGTTTATTTGATCCAATTAAATATATTACCCATATATGCTACAATCCGTGATATGTTCTAATACCATTAAGAAATGTCGTGCCCAATCCATAATATCTTACAAAACCATAATAAATTATTTCTCACATGAAGATGTAAAATTGATTTTTTGTTGAAAGTTATAAATAAATGATGTAAGAAGACATCGAAATCGTACAACGATAACTTGACAAATTTAAGGACGACATTAACTAAAGGTACAGGAAAATTACCATAGATGTCGGGTTAACAGATACAGCGGTAACAAGTTTAGATCTTGTTAAAATGAGAGTTGTAACCCTGTTCCACGAGCGAGAAACACAAGATGCAAAAGCAAATGATTTTGCAGGAAGTTTTGTAAAGATTAATCTACAAACGTTGTCATCAATGGTACTAAATCCATTGAAGTTTCTTGGGCTTCTTAAGCTATCATATCTGTGATTCCGTCTTCGTACCATTCTAGGAGATCGAAACAATTGATTGAAATCTAAGAGTTTAAATTTCAAATTGATAGAGAAGAATGATGTTTGTGATGCCGTTTTTTTTGTAAGGTTTTTAAAGAGAGGAAAAGGCCAGGTAGAGAGAGAAAGCGAGATAGAGAGAGAGAAAGAAAAAAAGAAAAAAAGAAAGAGAGAGAGGGGGAGGAATCCCTTAACTTGGGTGGACCTTTATTGTGGCCCACAGTATGGGCGCCCATAGTTTGGGGGCCCATAGTTTTGGCGCTCATAGTTTGGACGCCCATAGTTTCATTTTAAAAAAGCCCTCTTTTTACACTATGATGCATACACTATTAAGCATCGTTAATTTGTGATTGCTACCGAGTGTTTCATTACTTTTGTTTTAAATAATTTGATTAACTACTATGATTTTATATTCCCTCCAATCATTTTTTTCTCGCAGTACTTTAATTTTTCATCTTTCTACACAAAATCTATTGTTTGGGTTAAGACTTAAGATTTTAAAATCTTTTTTACAATTGGTAACTTATACATAAGTTCAGCTACATTATTAGCTAATCTATGAATAAAACAACAAATTCATAGTATCTGTACAATAGCCTACAAATATATATTTTGAGATTGATAAATAAATAGATTTGTTTTTTCTTATTTAACGTATACAACGAATTCAGTTTACTTATATCGTATATGGAAAAAATAATGCTACTCTTTGGCGTAAAGCGAGGGTTGCTTATTNAAAATAATGCTACTCTTTGGCGTAAAGCGAGCGTTGCTTATATATTTGTATGAATAAAAAAACCTATTGCGGAAAAAATCTAGGTAAGGTTGTGGCAAAGGTGGAGGGGCGTGATGGAGTAAGTGTGATTTTTGAAATTGTAATATTGGTGTGTACTCTTGGGTGAGGGTGCTATGTTATTGGGGACAAATTTATAATATAACATGCTCTACAACGTTTTCTAGGATTATAAGGTGTGTGAGTGTGGGTGTGGGTTTGTGAAAAACTTTGAATATCAGAAAAGGTGGAAATATTAAGTTATAGAAGGATACATTAAATGCATGGGTATGCTTCTTTTTAATTTTACAATCAAAGGTTAAAGTATAATTTAAATGAAATTTGTTTACCCATTAATGGCTCATATATAACGAATATTATAATTGAAACCATTTTCATCCGCTTAAAAGATCCTATTCATATTCAACGGTGTGCCACCAAATTTTTTTANTTCAACAGTGTGCCACCAAATTTTTTTGGAAAATTATATTAAGCTACAACCTCCGTTTCGTATACGCTGCAACACTTGGAAATTATTTTTGAGATATAAGAAATTGAAGTGTTGCAACTAATAACAAAATAGAGGTAGTATGATTTAATGAACAATATGAAAAACAAAATTTTTGGGGATTTTTATTGAATTTTTTAATGAATTGAAGAATACAACCATATGACCCCAAAAATTTAACTAGAAATAAGTTGGTTTATTTGATCCAATTAAATATATTACCCATATATGCTACAATCCGTGATATGTTCTAATACCATTAAGAAACTCGTGCCCAATCCATAATATCTTACAAAACCATAATAAATTATTTCTCACGTGAAGATGTAAAATTATTTTTTGTTGAAAGTTATAAATAAATGATGTAAGAAGACATCGAAATCGTACAACGATAACTTGACAAATTTAAGGACGACATTAACTAAAGGTACAGGAAAATTACCATAGATGTCGGGTTAACAGATACAGCGGTAACAAGTTTAGATCTTGTTAAAATGAGAGTTGTAACCCTGTTCCACGAGCGAGAAACACAAGATGCAAAAGCAAATGATTTTGCAGGAAGTTTTGTAAAGATTAATCTACAAACGTTGTCATCAATGGTACTAAATCCATTGAAGTTTCTTGGCCTTCTTAAGCTATCATATCTGTGATTCCGTCTTCGTACCATTCTAGGAGATCGAAACAATTGATTGAAATCTAAGAGTTTAAATTTCAAATTGATTGAGAAGAATGATGTTTGTGATGCCGTTTTTTTTGTAAGGTTTTTAAAGAGAGGAAAGGCCAGGTAGAGAGAGAAAGCGAGAGAGAGAGAGAAAGAAAAAAAGAAAAAAAGAAAGAGAGAGAGGGGGAGGAATCCCTTAACTTGGGTGGACCTTTATTGGTGGCCCACAGTATGGGCGCCCATAGTTTGGGGGCCCATAGTTTTGGCGCTCATAGTTTGGACGCCCATAGTTTCATTTTAAAAAAGCCCTCTTCTTACACTATGATGCATACACTATTAAGCATCGTTAATTTGTGATTGTTACCGAATGTTTCATTACTTTTGTTTTAAATAATTTGATTAACTACTATGATTTTATATTCCCTCCAATCATTTTTTTCTCGCAATACTTTAATTTTTCATCTTTCTACACAAAATCTATTGTTTGGGTTAAGACTTAAGATTTTAAAATCTTTTTTATAATTGGTAACTTATACATAAGGTCAGCTACATTATTAGCTAATCTATGAATAAAACAACGAATTCATAGTATCTGTACAATAGCCTACAAATATATAGTTTGAGATTGATAAATAAATAGATTTGTTTTTTCTTATTTTACGTATACAACGAATTCAGTTTACTTATATCGTATATGGAAAAAATAATGCTACTCTTTGGCGTAAAGCGAGCGTTGCTTATATATTTGTATGAATAAAAAAACCTATTGCTGAAAAAATCTAGGTAAGGTTGTGGCAAAGGTGGAGGGGCGTGATGGAGTAACTGTGATTTTTGAAATTGTAATATTGGTGTGTATTCTTGGGTGAGGGTGCTATGTTAATGGGGACAAATTTATAATATAACATGTTCTACTACGTTGCCTAGGATTTTATGGTGTGTGAGTGTGGGTGTGGGTTTGTGAAAAACTTTGAATATCAGAAAAGGTGGAAATATTAAGTTATAGAAGGATACATTAAATGCATGGGTATGCTTCTTTTTAATTTTACAATCAAAGGTTAAAGTATAATTTAAATGAAGTTTGTTTACCCATTAATGGCTCATATATAACGAATATTATAATTGAAACCATTTTCATCCGCTTACCAGATCCTATTCATATTCAACAGTGTGCCACCAAATTTTTTTGGAAAATTATATTAAGCTACAACCTCCGTTTCGTATACGCTGCAACACTTGGAAATTATTTTTGAGATATAAGAAATTGAAGTGTTGCAACTAATAACAAAATAGAGGTAGTATGATTTAATGAACAATATGAAAAACAAAATTTTTGGGGATTTTTATTGAATTTTTTAATGAATTGAAGAATACAACCATATGACCCCAAAAATTTAAGTAGAAATAAGTTGGTTTATTTGATCCAATTAAATATATTACCCATATATGCTACAATCCGTGATATGTTCTAATACCATTAAGCAACGTGGTGCAGAATCCATAATATCTTACAAAACCATAATAAATTATTTCTCACATGAAGATGTAAAATTGATTTTTTGTTGAAAGTTATAAATAAATGATGTAAGAAGACATCGAAATCGTACAACGATAACTTGACAAATTTAAGGACGACATTAACTAAAGGTACAGGAAAATTACCATAGATGTCGGGTTAACAGATACAGCGGTAACAAGTTTAGATCTTGTTAAAATGAGAGTTGTAACCCTGTTCCACGAGCGAGAAACACAAGATGCAAAAGCAAATGATTTTGCAGGAAGTTTTGTAAAGATTAATCTACAAACGTTGTCATCAATGGTACTAAATCCATTGAAGTTTCTTGGCCTTCTTAAGCTATCATATCTGTGATTCCGTCTTCGTACCATTCTAGGAGATCAAAACAATTGATTGAAATCTAAGAGTTTAAATTTCAAATTGATTGAGAAGAATGATGTTTGTGATGCCGTTTTTTTTGTAAGGTTTTTAAAGAGAGGAAAAGGCCAGGTAGAGAGAGAAAGCGAGAGAGAGAGAGAAAGAAAAAAAGAAAAAAAAGAAAGAGAGAGGGGGGGAGGAATCCCTTAACTTGGGTGGACCTTTATTGTGGCCCACAGTATGGGCGCCCATAGTTTGGGGGCCCATAGTTTTGGCGCTCATAGTTTGGACGCCCATAGTTTCATTTTAAAAAAGCCCTCTTTTTACACTATGATGCATACACTATTAAGCATCGTTAATTTGTGATTGCTACCGAGTGTTTCATTACTTTTGTTTTAAATAATTTGATTAACTACTATGATTTTATATTCCCTCCAATCATTTTTTTCTCGCAATACTTTAATTTTTCATCTTTCTACACAAAATCTATTGTTTGGGTTAAGACTTAAGATTTTAAAATCTTTTTTATAATTGGTAACTTATACATAAGGTCAGCTACATTATTAGCTAATCTATGAATAAAACAACAAATTCATAGTATCTGTACAATAGCCTACAAATATATATTTTGAGATTGATAAATAAATAGATTTGTTTTTTCTTATTTAACGTATACAACGAATTCGGTTTACTTATATCGTAAATGGAAAAATAATGCTACTCTTTGGCGTAAAGCGAGCGTTGCTTATATATTTGTATGAATAAAAAAACCTATTGCTGAAAAAATCTAGGTAAGGTTGTGGCAAAGGTGGAGGGGCGTGATGGAGTAAGTGTGATTTTTGAAATTGTAATATTGGTGTGTACTCTTGGGTGAGGGTGCTATGTTATTGGGGACAAATTTATAATATAACATGTTCTACAACGTTGCCTAGGATTTTATGGTGTGTGAGTGTGGGTGTGGGTTTTTGAAAAACTTTGAATATCTAGAAAAGGTGGAAATATTAAGTTATAGAAGGATACATTAAATGCATAGGTATGCTTCTTTTTAATTTTACAATCAAAGGTTAAAGTATAATTTAAATGAAATTTGTTTACCCATTAATGGCTCATATATAACGAATATTATAATTGAAACCATTTTCCTCCGCTTACCAGATCCTATTCATATTCAACAGTGTGCCACCAAATTTTTTTGGAAAATTATATTAAGCTACAACCTCCGTTTCGTATACGCTCCAACACANCCTCCGTTTCGTATACGCTGCAACACTTGGAAATTATTTTTGAGATATAAGAAATTGAAGTGTTGCAACTAATAACAAAATAGAGGTAGTATGATTTAATGAACAATATGAAAAACAAAATTTTTGGGGATTTTTATTGAATTTTTTAATGAATTGAAGAATACAACCATATGACCCCAAAAATTTAACTAGAAATAAGTTGGTTTATTTGATCCAATTAAATATATTACCCATATATGCTACAATCCGTGATTTGTTCTAATACCATTAAGAAACGTTGTGCCCAATCCATAATATCATACAAAACCATAATTAATTATTTCTCACATGAAGATGTAAAATTGATTTTTTGTAAAAAGTTATAAATAAATGATGTAAGAAGAAATCGAAATCATACAACGATAACTTGAANGATAACTTGACAAATTTAAGGACGACATTAACTAAAGGTACAAGAAAATTACCATAGATGTCGGGTTAACAGATACAGCGGTAACAAGTTTAGATCTTGTTAAAATGAGAGTTGTATCCCTGTTCCACGAGCGAGAAACACAAGATGCAAAAGCAAATGATTTTGCAGGAAGTTTTGTAAAGATTAATCTACAAACGTTGTCATCAATGGTACTAAATCCATTGAAGTTTCTTGGCCTTCTTAAGCTATCATATCTGTGATTCCGTCTTCGTACCATTCTAGGAGATCGAAACAATTGATTGAAATCTAAGAGTTTAAATTTCAAACAGATTGAGAAGAATGATGTTTGTGATGCCGTTTTTTTTGTAAGGTTTTTAAAGAGAGGAAAAGGCCAGGTAGAGAGAGAAAGCGAGAGAGAGAGAGAAAGAAAAAAAGAAAAAAAAGAAAGAGAGAGAGGGGGAGGAATCCCTTAACTTGGGTGGACCTTTATTGTGGCCCACAGTATGGGCGCCCATAGTTTGGGGGCCCATAGTTTTGGTGCCCATAATTTCATTTTAAAACATCCCTCTTTTTACACTATGAGGCAACAGTATTAAGCATCGTTAATTTGTGATTGTTACCGAATGATTCATTACTTTTGTTTTAAATAATTTGATTAACTACTATGATTTTATATTCCCTCCAATCATTTTTTTCTCGCAATACTTTAATTTTTCATCTTTCTACACAAAATCTATTGTTTGGGTTAAGACTTAAGATTTTAAAATCTTTTTTATAATTGGTAACTTATACATAAGGTCAGCTACATTATTAGCTAATCTATGAATAAAACAACAAATTCATAGTATCTGTACAATAGCCTACAAATATATATTTTGAGATTGATAAATAAATAGATTTGTTTTTTCTTATTTAACGTATAAAACGAATTCTGTTTACTTATATCGTATATGGAAAAAATAATGCTACTCTTTGGCGTAAAGCGAACGTTGCTTATATATTTGTATGAATAAAAAAACCTATTGCTGAAAAAATCTAGGTAAGTTTGTGGCAAAGGTGGAGGGGCGTGATGGAGTAAGTGTGATTTTTGAAATTGTAATATTGGTGTGTACTCTTGGGTGAGGGTGCTATGTTATTGGGGACAAATTTATAATATAACATGCTCTACAACGTTGCCTAGGATTTTAAGGTGTGTGAGTGTGGGTGTGGGTTTGTAAAAAACTTTGAATATCAGAAAATGTGGAAATATTAAGTTATAGAAGGATACATTAAATACATGGGTATGCTTCTTTTTAATTTTACAATCAAAGGTTAAAGTATAATTTAAATGAAATTTGTTTACCCATTAATGGCTCATATATAACGAATATTATAATTGAAACCATTTTCATCCGCTTACCAGATCCTATTCATATTCAACAGTGTGCCACCAATTTTTTTTGGATATTTATATTAACCTACAACATCCGTTTCGTATACGCTGCAACACTTGGATATTATTTTTGAGATATAAGAAATTGAAGTGTTGCAACTAATAACAAAATAGAGGTAGTATGATTTAATGAACAATATGAAAAAAAAAATTTTGGGAATTTTTATTGAATTTTTCAATGAATTGAAGAATACAACTATATGACCCCAAAAATTTAACTATAAATAAGTTGGTTTATTTGATACAATTAAATATATTATCCATATATGCTACAATCCGTGATATGTTCTAATACCATTAAGAAACGTTGTGCCAAATCCATAATATCTTACAAAACCATAATAAATTATTTCTCAACATGAAGATGTAAAATTGATTTTTTGTTGAAAGTTATAAATAAATGATGTAAGAAGACATCGAAATCGTACAACGATAACTTGACAAATTTAAGGACGACATTAACTAAAGGTACAGGAAAATTACCATAGATATCGGGTTAACAGATACAGCGGTAACAAGTTTAGATCTTGTTAAAATGAGAGTTGTAACCCTGTTCCACGTGCGAGAAACAAAAGATGCAAAAACATATGATTTTGCAGGAAGTTTTGTAAAGATTAATCTACAAACGTTGTCATCAAAGGTACTAAATTCGTTGAAGTTTCTTGGCCTTCTTCAGCTATCATATATGTGATTCCGTCTTGGTACCATTCTAGGAGACCGAAACAATTGATTGTAATCTAAGAGATTAAATTTCAAATTGATTGAGAAGAATGATGTTTCTGATGTCGTTTTTTTTGTAAGGTTTTTAAAGAGAGGAAAAGGCCAGGTAGAGAGAGAAAGCGAGAGAGAGAGAGAGAGAGAGAGAGAGAGAGAAAGAAAAAAAAGAAAAAAGGAAAGAGAGAGAGGGGGAGGAATCCCTTAACTTGGGTGGACCTTTATTGTGGTCCACAGTATGAGCGCCCATAATTTGGGGGCCCATAGTTTTGGTGCCCATAATTTCATTTTAAAACATCCCTCTTTTCACACTATGAGGCAACAANTGATGCATACACTATTAAGCATCGTTAATTTGTGATTGTTACCGAATGTTTCATTACTTTTGTTTTAAATAATTTGATTAACTACTATGATTTTATATTCCCTCCAATCATTTTTTTCTCGCAATACTTTAAATTTTCATCTTTCTACAAAAATCTATTGTTTGGGTTAAGACTTAAGATTTTAAAATCTTTTTTATAATTGGTAACTTATACATAAGGTCAGCTACATTATTAGCTAATCAATANAAGGTCAGCTACATTATTAGCTAATCTATGAATAAAACAACAAATTCATAGTATCTGTACAATAGCCTACAAATATATATTTTGAGATTGATAAATAAATAGATTTGTTTTTTCTTATTTAACGTATACAACGAATTCTGTTTACTTATATCGTATATGGAAAAAATAATGCTACTCTTTGGCATAAAGCGAGCGTTGCTTATATATTTGTATGAATAAAAAAACCTATTGCTGAAAAAATCTAGGTAAGTTTGTGGCAAAGGTGGAGGGGCGTGATGGAGTAAGTGTGATTTTTGAAATTGTAATATTGGTGTGTACTCTTGGGTGAGGGTGCTATGTTATTGGGGACAAATTTATAATATAACATGCTCTACAACGTTGCCTAGGATTTTAAGTTGTGTGAGTGTGGGTGTGGGTTTGTGAAAAACTTTGAATATCAGAAAATGTGGAAATATTAAGTTATAGAAGGATACCTTAAATGCATGGGTATGCATCTTTTTAATTTTACAATCAAAGGTTAAAGTATAATTTAAATGAAATTTGTTTACCCATTAATGGCTCATATATAACAAATATTATAATTGAAACCATTTTCATCCGCTTAACAAATCCTATTCATATTCAACAGTGTGCCACCAATTTTTTTTTCATATTTATATTAAGCTACAACATCCGTTTCGTATACGCTGCAACAATTGGATATTACTTTTGAGATATAAGAAATTGAAGTGTTGCAACTAATAACAAAATAGAGGTAGTATGATTTAATGAACAATATGAAAAACAAAATTTTTGGGAATTTTTATTGAATTTTTTAATGAATTGAAGAATACAACCATATGACCCCAAAAATTTAACTATAAATAAGTTGGTTTATTTGGTCCAATTAAATATATTATCCATATATGCTACAATCCGTGATATGTTCTAATACCATTAAGAAACGTTGTGCCAAATCCATAATATCTTACAAAACCATAATAAATTATTTCTCAACATGAAGATGTAAAATTGATTTTTTGTTGAAAGTTATAAATAAATGATGTAAGAAGACATCGAAATCGTACAACGATAACTTGACAAATTTAAAGACGACATTAACTAAAGGTACAGGAAAATTACCATAGATGTCGGGTTAACAGATACGGCGGTAACAAGTTTAGATCTTGTTAAAATGAGAGTTGTAATCCTGTTCCACGAGCGAGAAACACAAGATGCAAAAGCAAATGATTTTGCAGGAAGTTTTGTAAAGATTAATCTACAAACGTTGTCATCAATGGTACCAAATCCATTGAAGTTTCTTGGCCTTCTTAAGCTATCATATCTGTGATTCCGTCTTGGTACCATTCTAGGAGATCGAAACAATTGATTGTAATCTAAGAGTTTAAATTTCAAATTGATTGAGAAGAATGATGTTTTTGATGCCGTATTTTTTGTAAGGTTTTTAAAGAGAGGAAAAGGCCAGGTAGAGAGAGAAAGCGAGAGAGAGAGAGAGAGAGAGAGAGAGAGAGAGAGAGAAAGAAAAAAAGAAAAAAAAGAAAGAGAGAGAGGGGGAGGAATCCCTTAACTTGGGTGAACCTTTATTGTGGCCCACATTATAGGCGCCCATAGTTTGGGGGCCCATAGTTTTGGCGCTCATAGTTTGGACGCCCATAGTTTCATTTTAAAAAAGCTCTCTTTTTACACTATGATGCATACACTATTAAGCATCGTTAATTTGTGATTGTAGATCTAAACTTGTTACCGCTGTATCTGTTAACCCGACATCTATGGTAATTTCCTGTACCTAGTTAATGTCGTCCTTAAATTTGTCAAGTTATCGTGTATGTTTCGATGTCTTCTTATATATTATTAAAACTTTCGACAAAAATCAATTTTACATTCATGTTGAGAAATAATTTTGTATGGTTTTGAAAGATAAATGGATTGTGCACAAACAAATTTTAATAGTATTAGAAACATATGAGGATTGGCATAATGTATAATATATTTAATGGATCAACTAAACCAACTTATTTATAGATAAATTGTTGGGGTCATATGGTATATCTTCAATTCATTACAAAATTCATAAAAATTCCCAAAAATTTGTTTTTAATATTGTTCATTAATTATACTACCTCTATTTTGTTACTAGTTGCAACACTTCAATTTCTTATATCTCAAAAATAATTTTCAAGTGTGCAGCATATACGAAAAGGAGGTAGTAGTTTAATATAAATTTACAAAATATTGGTGGCACACTTGAATATTAAGAGGATATTAGATGATCTGTGAGAGATGAAAATCGTTAATTATAACTATTCGTTATAATGAGCCATTAATGGGTAATCAAATCATTTAATTATATTTAACCTTTGATTGTAAAATTAAAACGAAGCATACCATTTAAGTATTCTTTATAAATTAATATTTCCACCTTTCTTATATTCGTGTTTTCACAAACCCACACCACACTCACACCCCTTAAAATCCTAGGCAACCTTGTAGAGCACGTATATTATAATTTCGTCCCCAGTAACATAGCACCCTCACCCAAAAGTACACACCATATTTAAAATTTCAGAAATCACACATACTCCACACGCCCTCCACCTTTTCCACCAACCTACAGATTTTTTAGCATAGATTTTTTTATTCATACAAATTATAACAACGCTCTTTACCCAAAGAGTAGCATTATTTTTTATACCGATATAAGACATGAATGCATTTATACGTTAAATAGAAAAAACAATCTATTTATTTATCAATCTCAAAATATATATTTGTAGGCTATTGTACAGATACTATGAATTTGTTGTTTTTTATGTTAGCTAATAATGGATGACATATGTATAAGTTACCAATTTAAAAGATTTTAATATCTAATTCTAACAAACAATAGATTTTTGTAAAAGAGTGAAAATATAAGATTGCGAGAAAAAAGATTGGAGGGATATAAAATCAAAGTAGTTAATCAAAATATTTAAAACAAAAGTAATAAATATCGGTACAATCACAAAATTACAATAGAGCCCCTCATCTCCAGTGTAAAAAGAGAGTTTTTAAATGAAACTAATGGGCGTCCAAACATGGGCCAAAATATGGGCCCAAACATGGCGCATAATGTGGGCCACAATAAAGGTCCCCCAATTTAAGGGATTCCTCCCTCTCTCTCTTTCTTTTTTTTCTTTTTTCTTTTTTCTCTCTCTCTCTCTCTCTCTCTCTCTCTCTCGCTTTCTCCTCTACCTGGCTTTTCCCTTTTTAAAAACCTTACAAAAAACGGCATCAAAAACATCATTCTTCTCAATCATTTGAAATTAACTTTAGATTCAATCAATGTTTCGATCTCTAGATGGTACCAAGAGACGGAATCACAGATATGATAGCTTAAGAAGGCCAGAAAACTTCAATGGATTGTACCATTGATGACAACTTTGTAGATTAATTTTACAAAACTGCAAAAATCATTGCTTTTGCATCTGTGTTTCTCGCTCGTGGAACAGGTTACAACTCTCATTTTAACTAGATCTAAACTTGTTACCGCGTATCTGTTAACCCGACATCATGGTAATTTTCCTGTACCTTAAGTTAAGTCGTCTTAAATTTGTCAAGTTATCGTTGTAGATTTCGATGGCTTCTTACATCTTTATTTAACTTTCACAAAAAAATTTTACATCTCATGTGAGAAATAATTTTATGGTTTGTAAATATGGATTGGCACAATTCTTAATGGTATTAGAACATATACGGATTGTAGCATATATGGATAATATATTTAATTGGATCAATAAACCAACTTATTTATAGTAAATTTTTGGGTTCATATGGTTATTCTTCAATTCATTAAAAATTCAATAAAATTCCCAAAAATTTTGTTTTTATATTGTTCATTAAATATACTACTCTATTTGTTATTAGTTGCAACACTTCAATTTCTTATATCTCAAAATAATATCCAATGTTGACAGCGTATACGAAACGGATGTTGTAGTTAATATAAATTAAAAAAAAATTGGTGGCACACTGTTGAAATGAATAGGATTTGTAAGCGGATATGAAATGTTTCATTATAATATTTTCTATATATGAGCCATTAATGGGTAAACAAATTCATTTAAATTATACTTTAACCTTTGATTGTTAAAATTAAAAGAGCATACCCATCATTAAGGTATCCTTCAAATTAATATTTCCACATTTCTATATTCAAGTTTTTCACAAACCCACACCCACACTCACACCTTAAAATCCTAGGCAACGTTGTAGAGCATGTTATATTATAAATTTGTCCCCAATAACATAGCACCCTCACCCAAAGTACACACCAATATTAAATTTCAAAAATCACACTTACTACATCACGCCCCCTCCACCTTTGCCACAAACTTACACTAGATTTTTTAGCAATAGGGTTTTTATTTATACAAATATAAAGCAACGCTCGCTTTAGCAAAGGTAGCATTATTTTTTCCTATACGATATAAGTAAACGAATCGTGTATACGTTAAATAAGAAAAAACAAATCTATTTATTTATCAATCTCAAAATATATATTTGTAGGCTATGTACAGATACTATGAATTTGTTGTTTATTTATTGATTAGCTAATAATGTAGCTGACCTTATGTATAAGTTACCAATTTAAAAAAGATTTTAAATCTTAAGTCTTACACAAAAACAATAGATTTTTGTAGAAAAGATGAAATTAAAGTATTGCGAGAAAAAAAAATGATTGGGGGAATTAAAATCAAGTAGTTAATCAAATATTTAAAACAAAGTAATGAAACACGGTAACAATCACAAATTAACGATCTTATACTGTTGCCTCATAGTGTAAAGAGGATGTTTTAAAATGAAATATGGGCACCAAAACTATGGGCCCCCCAATATGGCGCTCATTGGCGACCAATAAAGGTCCACCCAAGTTAAGGGATTCCTCCCCCCTCTCTTCCTTTTTCTTTTTTTTCTCTCTTCTCTCTCTCTCTCTCTCTCTCTCGCTTCTCTCTCTACCTGGCCTTTTCCTCTCTTAAAAACCTTACAAAAAAAAACGCATAAAAACATCATTCTTCTCAATCAATTTGAAATTTAAATCTCTTAATTACAATCAATTGTTCGGTTCCTAGAATGGTACCAAGACGGAATCACAATATGATGTTGAAGAAGGCCAAGAAAACTTCAAGATTTAGTACCTTTGATGACAACGTTTGTAGATTATCTTACAAAACTCCTGCAAACTCCTATGTTTTTGCATTTTGTTTCTCGCCGTGGAACAGGGTTACAACCTCATTTAACAGATCTAAACTTGTTACGCGTATATGTTAACCCGACATCTATGGTAATTTCTGTACCTTTGTTATTATGTCGTCTTAATTGTCAAGTTATCGTTGTAGATTTCGATGTCTTCTTACATCATTTATTATAACTTTCAACAAAAAATCAATTTACATCTTCATGTTGAGAAATAATTTTTATGGTTTTGTAAGATATAGGATTTGGCACAACTTTTTAATGTATTGAAACATATACGGATTGTGCATATATGGATAATATATTAATTGATCAAATAACCAACTTATTATAGTTAATTTTTGGGTCATTCTAGTGTATTCTTCAATTATTACAAAATTCATAAAATTCCCAAAAATTTTTTTTTATATTGTTCATTAAATCATACTACCTCTATTTTGTATTTAGTTGCAACACTTCAATTCTATATCTCAAAAATAATCAAGTGTTGCAGCTATACGAAACGGAGTGTAGAGTTAAATAAATATCCAAAAAAATTGGTTGGGCACATGTTGAATATGAATAGGATCTGGAGTAGAGGATGAAAATGGTTTCAATTATAATATCGTTAGTATATGAGCCATTAATGGGTAAACAAATTTATTTAAATTATATTTAACCTTTGATTGTAAAATTAAAAAGATGCATACCCATTATTTAATGTTCTTCTATACTTATATTCCCATTTTCATATTCGTGTTTTTCACAAACCCACACCCACACTCACACCCTTAAAATCCTAGGCAAACGTTGTAGAGCAGTTATATTATAAATTTCTCCCCAATAACTAGCACCCTCAACCAAGAGTACACACCAATATTAAAATTTCAGAAATCACACTACTCCATCACGCCCCCACCTTGCCACAAACCGTAGATTTTTTTCAGCAATAGGTTTTTTTATTCATACAAAAATATAAGCAAACGTCGCTTTACGCCAAAGAGTAGCATTATTTTTTCTATACGATATAAGGAAACATGAATTCTTCTATACGTAAATAAGAAAAAACAAATCTATTTATTTATCAATCTCAAAATATATATTGTAGGCTATTTACAGATACTATGAATTTGTGTTTTTTCATAGATTAGCTACTAATGTACTGACCTATGTATAAGTTTACCAATTATAAAAAGATTTTTTAAAATCTTAATCTTAACCAACAACAATAGATTTTGTGTAAAGATGAAAATTAAGATTGCGAGAAAAAATGATTGGAGGGAATAAAATCAAGTAGTTAATCAAAATTATTTAAAACACAAAGTAATATATTCGGTAACAATCACAAATTAACGATTTAATACTGATGTCACTAGTGTAAAAGAGGGCTGTTTTTAAAATGAAATATGGGCACCAAACTATGGGCCCCCAAAACTATGGGCGCCATACTGGGCCACAATAAAGGTCACCCAAGTTAAGGATTCCTCCCCCTCTCTCTCTTTCTTTTTTTCTTTTTCTTTTCTCTTCTCTCTCGCTTTCTCTCTCTACTCGCCTTTCCTTCTTCTAAAAACCTTACAAAAACGGCATCAAAAACATCATTCTTCTCATTTTTGAAATTTAAACTCTTAGATTTCAATCATTGTTTCGATCTCCTAGAATGGTAGAAGACGGAATCACAGATATGATAGCTTAAGAAGGCCAAGAAATTCAATGGATTTGTACCATTGATGACAACGTTTGTAGTTAAATCTTTACAAAACTTCCTGCAAAATCATTGCTTGCATCTTGTGTTTCTCGCTCGTGGAACAGGATCAACTCTCATTTTAACAAGATCTAAACTTGTTACCGCTGTATTGTTAACCCGACATCTATGGTAATTTTTTGTACCTTTAGTAATGTCGTCCTTAAATTTTTCAAGTTATCGTTGTAGATTTCGATTTCTTCTTACATCATTTATTTATAACTTTTTCAAAAAATCAATTTTACATCTTCATGTGAGAAATAATTTTATGGTTTTGTAGATATTATGGATTGGGCACAACATCTTAATGGTATTAGAACATATCACGGATTGTAGCATATATGGGTAATATTTAATGGGCTCAAATAAACCAACTTTTAGTTTAAATTTTTGGGGTCATATGGTTGTATTCTTCAATTATTAAAAAATTCAATAAAATCCCCAAAAATTTTGTTTTTCATATGTTCATTAATCATACTACCTCTATTTGGTTTTAGTTGCAACACTTCAATTTCTTTATCTCAAAATAATTTTCAAGTGTTGCAGCGTATACGAAACGGAGGTTGTAGCTTAATATAATTTCAAAAAAATTGGTGGAACACCGTTGAATATGAATAGGATCTTGTAAGCGGATGAAAATGGTTTCAATTATAATATCGTTATATATGAGCCATTAATGGGTAAAACAAATTTCATTAAATTATACTTTAACCTTTGATTGTAAAATTAAAAGAAGCATACCCATATGCATGAATGTATCCTATAACTTAATTTTCCACTTTCAGATATTCAGTTTTTCACAAACCACACCCAACTCAACAAACTTAAATCCTAGGCATGTTGTAGAGCATTTATTTATAAATTGTCCCCAATAACATAGCACCCTCACCCAAGAGTACAACCAATTATACAATTTCAAAATCACACTTACTCATCAACGCCCCTCACCTTTGCCACAACCTTACCTAGATTTTTTCAAGCAATAGTTTTATTCATACAAATATATAAGCAACGCTCGCTTTACGCAAAGAGCGTAGCATTATTTTTTCATTTACGATATAGTAAACTGAATTCGTTGTATACGTTAAATAAGAAAAAAAAAACAATATATTATTTATCAATCTCAAAATATATATATTGTAGGCTATGTACAAGATACTATGAATTTGTGTTTTATTCATAGATTAGCTAATAATGTAGTGACTTATGTAAAGTTACCAATTATAAAAAGATTTTTTTAAAATCTGAAGTTTAACCCAACAATAGATTTTGGGTAAGAAAAGAGGAAAATTAAAGTATTGCGAGAAAAAAATGATTGGAGGGAATATAAAATCCTAGTAGTTAATCAATATTTAAAAACAAAAGGAAGAAACATTCTAATGGTAACAATCACAAAATAACGATGCTAATAGTGGATGTCATAGTGTAAGAGAGGCTTTTTTAAAATGAGAAATAGGGCGTCCAAAAACTATGAGCGCCAAAACATGGCCCCAAACTATGGGCGCCCATATGTGGGCACAATAAAGGTAACCCAAGGTTAGGGTTCCTCCCCCTCTCTTCTTTCTTTTTTTTTCTTTCTTTTCTCTCTCTCTCTTCTCGCTTCTCTTCTCTACCTTGCCTTTTCCTCTCTTAAAACCTTACAAAAAAACGGCATCACAAAAAATCATTCTTCGCAATCAATTTGAAATTAAACACTCTTAGATTTCAATCATTGTTTCGATCTCCTAGAATGGTACGAAGACGGAATCACAGATATGATAGCTTAGAAACCAAGAAGAAACTTCAAAAGGATTTAGTACCATTGATGACAACGTGGTAGATAATCTTACAAAACTTCCTCGCAAAAATATTTTTGATCTTGGTTTCTCGCTCGTGTGGAACAGGGATAAAAAACTACAGGTCTAACAAGAGTCCTAAACTTGGCTATCCTGTATATGC
>PYUH01000179.1:227168-253337 GCA_016808085.1 Suaeda aralocaspica | reverse complement strand
GTTAAAATGAGAGTTGTAATCCTGTTCCACGAGCGAGAAACACAAGATGCAAAAGCAAATGATTTTGCAGGAAGTTTTGTAAAGATTAATCTACAAACGTTGTCATCAATGGTACCAAATCCATTGAAGTTTCTTGGCCTTCTTAAGCTATCATATCTGTGATTCCGTCTTGGTACCATTCTAGGAGATCGAAACAATTGATTGTAATCTAAGAGTTTAAATTTCAAATTGATTGAGAAGAATGATGTTTTTAATGCCGTATTTTTTGTAAGGTTTTTAAAGAGAGGAAAAGGCCAGGTAGAGAGAGAAAGCGAGAGAGAGAGAGAGAGAGAGAGAAAGAAAAAAAGAAAAAAAAGAAAGAGAGAGAGGGGGAGGAATCCCTTAACTTGGGTGGACCTTTATTGTGGCCCACATTATAGGCGCCCATAGTTTGGGGGCCCATAGTTTTGGCGCTCATATTTTGGACACCCATAGTTTCATTTTAAAAAAGCCCTCTTTTTACACTATGAGGCATACAGTATTAAGAATCGTTAATTTGTGATTGTTACCGAATATTTAATTACTTTTGTTTTAAATAATTTGATTAACTACTTTGATTTTATATTCCCTCCAATCATTTTTTACTCGCAATGCGTTAATTTTCATCTTTTTACAAAAAATCTATTGTTTTGTTTAAGAATTAAGATATTAAAATCTTTTTAAAATTGGTAACTTATACATATGGTCAGTTACATTATTAGCTAATCTATGAATAAAACAACAAATTCATAGTATCTGTAAAATAGCCTACAAATATATATTTTGAGATTGATAAATAAATAGATTTGTTTTTTCTTATTTAACGTATAGAATGAATTCAGTTTACTTATATCGGGTATAGAAAAAATAATGCTACTCTTTGGCGTAAAGCGAGCGTTGCTTATATATTTGTATGAATAAAAAAACCTATTGCTCAAAAAATCTAGGTAAGGTGGTGGAAAAGGTGGAGGGGCGTGCTGGAGTATGTGTGATTTCTGAAATTTTAATATTGGTGTGTACTTTTGGGTGAGGGTGCTATGTTACTGGGGAGAAATTTATAATATAACGTGCTCTACAAGGTTGCCTAGGATTTTAAGGGGTGTGAGTGTGGGTGTGGGTTTGTGAAAAACACAGAATATAAGAAAAGGTGGAAATATTAAGTTATACAAGAATACATTAAATGGGTATGCTTCGTTTTAATTTTACAATCAAAGGTTAAATTATAATTTAAATGAAATTTGATTACCCATTAATGGCTCATATATAACGAATATTATAATTGAAACGATTTTCATCTTCTCACCAGATCCTATTAATATTCAACAGTGTGCCACCAAATATTTTTGTAAATTTATATTAAACTACTACCTCCGTTTCGTATATGCTGCTACACTTGAATATTATTTTTGAGATATAAGAAATTGAAGTGTTGCAACTAGTAACAAAATAGAGGTAGTATAATTTAATGAACAATATTAAAAACAAAATTTTTGGGAATTTTTAATGAATTTTGTAATGAATTGAAGAATATAACCATATGACCCCAACAATTTATCTATAAATAAGTTGGTTTAGTTGATCCAATTAAATATATTATACATATATGCTACAATCCGTCATATGTTCTAATACTATTAAAAATTTGTTGTGCACAATCCATTATCTTTCAAAACCATACAAAATTATTTCTCAACATGAAGATGTAAAATTGATTTTTTGTCGAAAGTTTTAAGTAAATGATATAAGAAGACATCGAAATCATACAACGATAACTTGACAAATTTAAGGACGACATTAACTTAAGGTACAGGAAAATTACCATAGATGTCGGGTTAACAGATACGGCGGTAACAAGTTTAGATCTAGTTAAAATGAGAGTTGTAACCCTGTTCCACGAGCGAGAAACACAAGATGCAAAAGCAAATGATTTTGCAGGTAGTTTTGTAAAGATTAAACTACAAATGTTGTCATCAATGGTACTAAATCCATTGAAGTTTCTTGGCCTTCTTAAGCCATCATATCTGCGATTTCGTCTTGGTACCGTTCTAGGCGATCGAAATAATTGATTGAAATCTAAAAGTTTAGAGTTCAAATTAATTGAGAAGAATGAGGTTTGTGATGCTGTTTGGTTTGTAAGGTTTTTAAAAAGAGGAAAAAGCCAGGTAGAGAGAGAAAGCGAGAGAGAGAGAGAGAAAATGAAAAAAAAGAAAGAGAGAGAGGGGGGATGAATCCCTTAACTTGGGTGGACCTTTATTGTGGCCCACAGTATGGGCCCATAGTTTTATTTTAAAAAATCACTCTTTTTACACTATGAGGCATAGAGTATTAAGGATCGTTAATTTGTGATTGTTACCGAATGTTTCATTACTTTTGTTTTAAATAATTTGATTAACTACTTTGATTTTATATTCCCTCCAAATATTTATTTCTCGCAATACTTTATTTTTCTTTCTACTCAAAATCTATTGTTTGGTTTAAGACTTAAGATTTTAAAATCTTTTTAAAATTGGTACCTTATACATATAGTCAGCGACATTATTTGCTAAACAATGAATAAAACAACAAATTCATAGTATCTGTACAATAGCCTACAAATATATATTTTGAGATTGATAAATAAATAGATTTGTTTTTTCTTATTTAATGTATACAATGCATTCAGTTCACTTATATCGTAAATGGAAAAAATAATGCTACTCTTTGGTGTAAAGTGAGCGTTGGTTATATATTTGTATGAATAAAAAAAACTATTGCTAAAAAAATCTAGGTAAGGTTGTGGAAAAGGTGGAGGGGCGTGATGGAGTAGGTGTGATTTCTGAAATTTTAATATTGGTGTGTACTTTTGGGTGAGGGTGCTATGTTATTGGGACAAATTTATAATATAACATGCTCTACAAGGTTGTCTAGGATTTTAAGGGGTGTGAGTGTGGGTGTGGGTTTGTGAAAAACCTTGAATATAAGAAAAGGTGGAAATATTAAGTTATAGCAGGATTTATTAAATGGGTTTGCTTCTTTTTAATTTTACAATCAAAGGTTAAAGTATAATTTAATGAAATTTGATTACCCATTAATGGCTCATATATATAGCGAATATTATAATTGAAACGATTTTCATCCTCTCACCAGATCCCATTCATATTCAACAGTGTGGCACCAAATATTTTTGTAAATTTATATTAAACAACTACCTCCGTTTCGTATATGCTGCAACACTTGGATATTATTTTTGAGATATAAGAAATTGAAGTGTTGCAACTAGTAACAAAATAGAGGTAGTATAATTTAATGAACAATATTAAAAACAAAATTTTTGGGAATTTTTAATGAATTTTGTAATGAATTGAAGAATATAACCATATGACCCCAACAATTTATCTATAAATAAGTTGGTTTAGTTGATCCAATTAAATATATTATACATATATGCTACAATCCGTCATATGTTCTAATACTATTAAAAATTTGTTGTGCACAATCCATTATCTTTCAAAACCATACAAAATTATTTCTCAACATGAAGATGTAAAATTGATTTTTTGTCGAAAGTTTTAAATAAATGATGAGAAGACATCGAAATCATACAACGATAACTTGACAAATTTAAGGACGACATTAACTTATGGTACAGGAAAATTACCATAGATGTCGTGTTAACAGAAACATCGGTAACAAGTTTAGATCTAGTTAAAATGAGAGTTGTAACCCTGTTCCACGAGCGAGAAACACAAGATGCAAAAGCAAATGATTTTTCAGGTAGTTTTATAAAGATTAAACTACAAATGTTGTCATCAATGGTACTAAATCCATTGAAGTTTCTTGGCCTTCTGAAGCCATCGTATCTGCGATTCCGTCTTGGTACCGTTCTAGAAGATCGAAACAGTTGATTGAAATCTAAAAGTTTAGAGTTCAGATTGATTGAGAAGAATAATGTTTGTGATGTTGTTTGGTTTGTAAGGTTTTTAAAAAGAGGAAAAAGCCAGGTAGAGAGAGAAAGCGAGAGAGAGAGAGGGAGAGAGAGAGAAAGAAAAAATGAAAAAAAAAAGAAAGAGAGAGAGGGGGGATGAATCCCTTAACTTGGGTGGCTCTTTATTGTGGCCCACAGTATGGGCCCATAGTTTCATTTCAAAAAATCCCTCTTTTTACACTATGAGGCATAGAGTATAAAGGATCGTTAATTTGTGATTGTTACCGAATGTTTCATTACTTTTGTTTTAAATAATTTGATTAACTACTTTGATTTTATATTCCCTCCAAATATTTTTTTCTCACAATACTTTATTTTTCATCTTTCTACTCAAAATCTATTGTTTGGTTGAAGACTTAAGATTTTAAAATCTTTTTAAAATTGGTAACTTATACATATGGTCAGCTACATTATTAGCTAAACTATAAATAAATCAACAAATTCATAGTATTTGTACAATAGCCTACAAATATATATTTTGAGATTGATAAATAAATAGATTTGTTTTTTCATATTTAACGTATACAATGCATTCAGTTTACTTATATCGTATATGGAAAAAATAATGCTACTCTTTGGTGTAAAGTGAGCGTTGGTTATACATTTGTATGAATAAAAAAAACTATTGCTAAGAAAATCTAGGTAAGGTTGTGGCAAAAGTGGAGAGGCGTGATGGGTTAACTGTGATTTCAGAAATTGTAATATTGGTGTGTACTTTTGGGTGAGGGTCCTATGTTACTGGGGACAAATTTATCATATAACGTGCTCTATAAAGTTGCCTAGGTTTTAAGGGGTGTGAGTGTGGGTGTGGGTTTGTAAAAAACACTGAATATAAGAAAAGGTGGAAATATTAAGTTGTTGAAGGATACATTAAATGTGTATGCTTCTTTTTAATTTTACAATCAATGGTTAAAGTATAATTTAAATGAAATTTGTTTACCCATTAATGGCTCATATATGACGAATATTATAGTTTAAACGATTTTCATCCTCTCACCAGATCATATTTATATTCAATAGTGTGTCACAAATTTTTTTTGTAAATTTATATTAAACTACTACCTCCGTTTCGTATACGCTGCAACACTTGGATATTATTTTTGAGATATAAGAAATTAATGTGCTGCAACTAATAACAAAATAGAGGTAATATAATTTAATGAACAATATTAAAAACAATTTTTTTGGGAAATTTTATTGAATTTTAAATGAATTGAAAAATATAACCATATTACCCCAAAAATTTAACTATAAATAAGTTTGTTTAGTTGATCCAATTAAATATATTATCCATATATGCAACAATCCATGATATTTTCTAATACCATTAAGAAACGGTTGTGCACAATCCATAGTATCTTTAAAAACCATACAAAATTATTTCTCAACATCATGATGTAAAATTGATATTTTGTTGAAAGTTTTAAATAAATGATGTAAGAAGACATCGACATCGTACAATGATAGCTTAACAAATTTAACGACGACATTAACTAAAGGTACAGGAAAACTACCATAGATGTCGGGTTAATAGATACAGCGGTAACAAGTTTAGTTCTAGTTAAAATGAGAGTTGTAACCCTGCTCCACAAGCGAGAAACACAAGATGCAAAAGCAAATGATTTTGCAGGAATTTTGGAAAGATTAATCTACAAATGTTGTCATCAATGGTACTAAATCCATTGAAGTTTCTTCGCCTTCTTAAGCCATCATATCTGCGATTTCGTCTTTTTACCATTCTAGGAGATCGAAACAATTGATTGAAATCTAAGAGTTTAGAGTTCAGATTGATTGAGAAGAATGATGTTTGTGATGCCGTTTGGTTTGTAAGGTTTTTAAAGAGAGGAAAAGGCCAGGTAGAGAGAGAAAGCGAGAGAGAGAGAGAGAGAGAGAGAGAGAGAAAGGGAGAAAGAGAGAAAGAAAAAAAGAAAGAGAGAGATTGGGGAGGAATCTCTTAACTTGGGTGGCCCTTTATTGGGCCAACAGTATGGGCGCCCATAGTTTGGGGGCCCATGCCAAAGTTTCATTTTTAAAAAGCCCTATGTTTACACTATGAGGCATATAGTATGTAGCATAGTTAATTTTTGATTGTTATCGAATGTTTCATTACTTTTGTTTTAAATAATTTGATTAACTACTTTGATTTTATATTGCCTACAATCAGTTTTTCTGGCAATACTTTATTTTTCATGTTTCTACTTAAGATCTAATGTTTGGGTTAAGACTTCAGATTTTAAAATATTTTCAAAATTGGTAACTTATACATATGGTCAGCTACATTATTAGCTAATCTATGAAAAAAACAACAAATTCATAGTATTTGTACAATAGCCTACAAATATATATTTTGAGATTGATAAATAAATATATGTGTTTTTCTCCTATACAATGAATTCAATTTACTTATATCGTATATGGAAAATATAATGCTACACTTTGGTGTAAACCGAGCGTTGTTTATATATTTGTACGAATAAAAAAACCTATGGCTCAAAAAATCTAGGTAAGGTTGTCGCAAAGGTGGATGGGCGTGATGGAGTAGGTGTGATTTCTGAAGTTGTAATATTGGTGTGTACTTTTGGGTGAGGGTGCTATGTTATTGGGGACAAATTTATAATATAACGTGCTCTACAAGGTTGCCTAGGATTTTAATTGGTGTGAGTGTGGGTGTGGGATTGTGAAAAACACTGCATATAAAAAAAGGTTGAAATATTAAGTTATACAAGGATACATTAAATGGGTATGCTTCTTTTTAATTTTACAATCAAAGGTTAAAGTATAATTTAAACGAAATTTGTTTTTCCAGTAATGGCTCATATATAACGAATATTATAATTGAAACGATTTTCATCCTCTCACAAGATCTTATTCATATTAAACAGTGTGCCACCAATTTTTTTGTAAATTTATATTAAACTACTACCTTCGTTTCGTATACACTGCAACACTTGGATATTATTTTTGAAATATAAGAAATTGAAGTGTTGCAACTAATAACAAAATAGAGGTAGTATAATTTAATGAATAATATTAAAAACAAATTTGGGAAGTTTTATTGAATTTTTTTAATGAATTGAGGAATATAACCATATGACCCCAAAAATTTAACTATAAATAAGTTGGTTTAGTTGATCGAATTAAATAAATTATCCATATATGCTACAATCCGTGATATGTTCTAATACCATTAAAAACGATTGTGCACGATCCATAGTATCTTTAAAAACTATACAAAATTATTTCTCAACATGAAGATGTAAAATTGATTTTTTGTTGAAAGTTTTTAATAAATGATGTAAGAAGACATCAAAATCGTACAATGACAAATTGATCAATTTAAGGACGACATTAATTAAATGTACTAGAAAATTACCATAGATGTCAGGTTAACAGATACAGCAGTAACAAGTTTGGATCTAGTTAAAATAAGAGTTGTAACCATATTCCATGAGCGAGAAACATAAGATGCCAAAGCAAATGATTTTGTAGGAAGTTTTGTAAAGATTAATCTACAAATGTTGTCATCAATGGTACTAAATCAATTGAAGTTTCTTGGCCTTCTTAAGCCACCATATCTGCCATTCCGTCTTGGTACCATTCTAGGAGATCAAAACAATTGATTGAAATCTAAGAGTTTAGACTTCAGATTGATTTAGAAGAATGATGTTTGAGATGCCGTTTGGTTTGTATTGTTTTAAAGAGAGGAAAAGGCCAGGTAGAGAGAGAAAGAAAGAAAGAAAGAAAAGATAAAAAGAAAGAGAGAGAGGGGGGAAGAATCCTTTAACTTGGTTGGACCTTTAGTGTGGCCCACAGTTTGGGCGCCCATAGTTTCGGGGCCGATAGTTTTGGCGCCCATAGTTTCATTTTAAGAAAGCCCTATTTTTACACTATGAGGCATACAGAATTAAGCATAGTTAATTTGTGATTGTTACCGAATGTTTCATTACTTTTGTTTTAAATAATTTAATTAACTACTTTGATTTTATTTTCCCTCCAATCATTTTTTTGTCGCAATAATTTAATTTTCATCTTTCTAGTCAAAATCTATTGTTTGGGTTAAGACTTAAGATTTTAAAATCTTTTTAAAATTGGTAACTTATACATATGGTCAGCTACATTATTAGCTAATTTATGAATAAAACAACAAATTCATAGTATCTGTACAATAGCCTACAAATATATATTTTGAGATTGATAAATAAATAGATTTGTTTTTTCTTATTTAACGTATACAATGAATGTAACAACCCGTCCTTAACAAGTAATAGGCGATAGCGGAAAGTACGCCTATACGGTAGGTTACTAAACCAAAATTCATGAAAGAAAATATCCAAAAGAAGAAATTCAAAAGATTACACTCAAACCACGGGTAGAACAACCCTTATATGAAAACATTTAACATTTAAAACAGTTGGGAAACATAAGTAGAAGTCAACACCATAAATCGAAACACTTATCCATTTCAAATAAAGCCAAATTATTAAGTCCTTAAAGAAAGGGGAGGTCCTAAGCACACTCATAACCCTGCCCGTCGAATGAAGCCCAAATATTATTCAGCATCTGTAGCAACAACATAAATCCACAGTCAGTGGGGAGTAACTAACAACTCTCCAATAAATCAAAAATAATAAATTTTAGAGTTAAATTAATAAGAAGAAGTAACTTACAGACGTTCTCTAAATATTTCAAGTCACAACCAACATTAATTAAATTTCAANTTCAAGTCACAACCAACATTAATAAATTTCATAATAATTTCTTAAGATATAATCGAATACTCAAAACTTAACAGAATGGTATGGAATGAACGCTAGTGGAATCCCGCAGTCCACCTCCTAAGGTTTGTCAGGCGAACCTACAGTCAACTCGCAGGAGACTGCGTCTGAGAATGGCCATACTCCCGGATATGGGTAGAAGCCAGTAGGCCTCACACTACCCCCGGACGACAACAATTAACCCAGGTAATTTTACCTGAAACTCGCAGCCTAGGTAGTAGCATGTTCTTAACCACCGAGAAGCACTTCGGCCTTACAACTCGATTATGGCCCCACACACAATTCAAAACCCATGAAGATACTTAAAAATATATGATTTCAATTCAAAATTCGGCAGAGAAGCCTTTAGGCCTTACACTCATATAAAATCTGCATGAGAATTAAAATTCTCTAAATCAAAATAAATCTTAGTTTTTAAGCATTAGTTCGGCTTTATAAAAACATCAAGAAAAGATATCATTTGAGTTTTGGAACAAGTAAATAATTATTTCAAAATCCAAAATAATCATTCGCATTCATGATTCGTGAATAAGTAGTGCTAAGGATGGAATTATTCTATTCAAAGGGTCACAATTTTGATAATGTAACATTTCAACAACATTTTACATCAAGTTTCTAAGATCATTCTTTGAGTACATAATTCTAAAACTTAAGGGGTCAAACCTTGGATAATCTTAGCTAAAAGCATTAGTTTAAATAATCATGTCAATTAAGTTAGAACCCATATAATATCATTTCAATAACCCAAAACTATAATGCTATAACATCACATAACAATCAAACATTGGCAGCAATAATACTACTTCTTAATCACATCAAAAACACACCCAAAACATGCTAAAGTGCTAAAATAAAATTATGACATGTTAATCTACATATTAGGCAATATACACAAGGAAAATGAGCTTAAATTCGTGCCCTTAACATGCTAAAACACCCCTGTCTTTACAGCAGCCCCTAATTGCAATTTCAGCAGGTGTATGCTCATTAAAACCACCCAACAACACCCTTAAACTCAAAATTAATCTTAGCCCATTAACACACACAATCTAGGGACATAATAGAACACATTAGGCTCAAGTTTAGGTGTAAAATTTAAGCATTTCAACTCTAAATACTTCACCAAACACAACACACTCACTTAACATGGCAGCAGCAACATATGCCCAAAGATTGGCTTCAAAACCCTCCTAAAACTTGCCTAAAACATGTGGAATTAGTTTAGGAACCATCTTAACATGATACTAACCAAAACTAAGCAATGAAATCAGTTTAAACAAGTGATTACAAACCTTTATAAAGCACACAAACAAATTTCCAGCAGCATGTAAGTAGACTAATGGCTCTAAAAACACCCCTAAAACAAGTCTAAACATGCTACAAATATCATGGGGTTATAACACAATATCAAGGCATGAATAACAATCAATAATAAGCAAGAAATCATGATCATAAAACTCTAAAAACAGCACTTTGAAGCCACGAAATTCTGACAGCAAAACAGAGAAGAAAACGCTCTAAAAACTCATATTTACCATGACTTTCTACCTATCAATCTAGCCCTTAAACTTAGTATTTTTAATCTAAAGAAGAGGATGCTAGTTACCTTGATTGAAGACTAAGAAAAACAGTTATAAACCAGCCAAAATCCCTCGAAGAAACTGCTCCAAAAACGCACAGAAACCACCCCCGAAAACAGAAAACTTCTTCCTCAATTCCTTTGGTTTTTTTTTTTGATGCTTTCTTTAGGAGATTAGAACTCGAATTTGATGTGAATAAGAGTAGGGATGAAACTCAACATCAACCCTTGAATATAATCCTTAAACCACTCGAAATTTGAGGGAAAAAGATGAAGCGGCGATCGTGATATGTGATGGCGAAAGCTACGTGAACATGGAAGGGTTTTTGTATATGAATTGTGTGAATCATGAAGGGTCTTTGACTGATTTTTCTTAATGTTTTAATGATGGTTTAAATGCAATAATGTAGGGGGAGTTACAACGACTATAAACCAGCAATAAAGCTCTTCAAAACCGTGAAACAAAAGAGCAATTGAAAGGCCTCAAAACAAGCTATAAGACTAGGGTTTAAGGCTTTAATTTAGCTTATTTAAGAAGATAATTTAGGCTTAAAAATGGGTTTAAAATAAAAGTGTTAATGTAGCTTATTAAACATCCTTTATTTACCATAAACAAAGTTTAAACTCAAGTTAGGTTTTAGCTCCAAAATATGGCAAGGAAGGAAAGCATGAAAACACAACCAAAGCTACTATTAACATAACCGTCTTAATACCAAACATATTTTATTTCGAATATTAACTCATCAATTGATAAATTAATATTTGAATATAAAGGAAGAATTTTTTTAGGCTCAAAATTTAGGGCGTTACAATGAATTCAGTTTACTTATATCGTATATGGAAAAAAAATGCTACTCTTTGGTGTAAAGCGAGCGTTGCTTACATATTTGTATGAATAAAAAAACCTATTGCTCAAGAAATCTAGGTAAGTTTGTCGCAAAGGTGGAGGGGTGTGATGGAGTAAGTGTGATTTCTGAAGTTGTAATATTGGTGTGTACTTTTGGGTGTGGGTGCTATGTTATTGGGGACAAATTTGTAATATAACATGCTCTACAAGGTTGCCTAGGATTTTAAGGGGTGTGAGTGTGGGTGTGGGATTGTGAAAAACACTGGATATAAAAAAAGGTGGAAATACTAAGTTACAGAAGGATACATTAAATGCATGGGTATGCTTCTTTTTAATTTTACAATCAAACGTTAAAGTATAATATAAATGAAATTTCTTTACCCATTAATGGCTCATATATAACGAATATTATAATTGAAACGATTTTCATCCTCTCACCAGATCCTATTCATATTCAACAATGTGCCACAAATTTTTTTTGTCAATTTATATTAAACTACTACCTATGTTTCGTATACCCTGCAACACTTGGATATTATTTTTTAGATATAACAAATTGAAGTGTTGCAACTAATAACAAAATAGAGGTAGTATAATTTAATGAACAATATTAAAAAAAAAATTTGGGAATTTTTATAGAATTTTTTTTAAATGAATTGAAGAATATAACCATATGAACTCAAAAATTTAACTATAAATAAGTTGGTTTAGTTGATCCAATTAAATATATTATCCATATCTGCTACAATCCGTGATATGTTCTAATACCATTAAGAAACGGTTGTGCACAATCCATAGTATCTTTCAAAACCATACAAAATTATTTCACAACATGAAGATGTAAAATTGATTTGTTGTTGAAAGTTTTAAATAAATGATGTAAGATGACATGAAAATCGTACAACGATAACTTGACAAATTTAAGGACGGCATTAACTAAAGCGGTAGGGAGATTACCATAGATGCCGGATTAACAGATACACCGGTAAAAATTTAGATCTAGTTAAAATGAGAGTTGTAACCCTGTTCCAAGAGCGAGAAACACAAGATGCAAAAGCAAATGATTTTGCAGGAAGTTTTGTAAAGACTAATCTACAAATGTTGTCATCAATGGTAATAAATCCATTGAAGTTTATTGGCCTTCTTAAGCCATCATATCCGCGATTTCGTCTTAGTACTGTTCTAGGAGATCGAAACAATTGATTGAAATCTAAGAGTTTAGAGTTCAGATTGATTGAGAAGAATGATGTTTGTGATGTCGTTTGGTTTGTAAGGTTTTTAACGAGAGGAAAAGGTTAGGTAGAGAGAGAAAGAGCGAGAGAGAGAGAAAGAATGAAAGAATAAAAAGAAAAAAAGAAAGACAGAGAGGGGGGAGGAATCCCTTAACTTCGGTGGACCTTTAGTGTGGCCCACAGTTTGGGCGCCCATAGTTTGGGGGACCATAGTATATTTCCTTTTAAAAAAGCCCTATTTTTACACTATGAGGCATACAATATTAAGCATAGTTAATTTGTGATTGTTACCGAACGTTTCATTACATTTGTTTTAAATAATTTGATTAACTACTTTGATTTTATATTCCCTCCAATCATTTTTTTCTCGCAATACTTTATTTTTCATCTTTCTACTCAAAATCTATTATTTGGTTTAACACTTAAGATTTTAAAATCTTTTTAAAATTGGTAACTTATATATATGGTCGGCTACATTATAAGCTAATCTATGAATAAAAAAACCAATTCATAGTATCTGTACAAATGCTTACAAATATATATTTTGAGATTGATAAATAAATTAATTTGTTTTTTCTTATTATCGTATACAATGAATTCAGTTTACTTATATCGTATATATGGAAAAAATAATGCTACTCTTTGGCGTAAAGCGAGCGTCGTTGCTTATATATTTGTATGAATAAAAAAACCTATTGCTCAAAAAATATAAGTAAGGTTGTGGAAAAGGTGGAGGGGCGTGATGGAGTAGGTGTGATTTCTTAAATTGTAATATTGGTGTGTACTTTTGGGTGAAGGTGCTATGTTATTGTGGACAAATTAATAATATAACATGCTCTACAAGGTTGCCTAGGATTTTAAGGGGTGTGAGTGTGGGTGTGGGATTGTGAAAAACACTGGATATAAAAAAAGGTGGAAATACTAACTTACAGAAGGATACATTAAATGCATGGGTATGCTTCTTTTTAATTTTACAATCAAAGTTTAAAGTATAATTTAAATGAAATTTGTTTACCCATTAATGGCTCATATATAACGAATATTATAATTGAAACGATTTTCATCCTCTCACCAGATCCTATTCATATTTAACAGTGTGCCATCATTTTTTTTTGTAAATTTATATTTAACTACTACCTCTGTTTTGTATACGCTGCAACACTTGGATATTATTTTTGAGATATAAGAAATTGAAGTGTTGCAATTAATAACAAAATAGAGGTAGTATAATTTAATGAACAATATTAAAAACAAAATTTTTGGGGATTTTTATTGATTTTTTTTATGATTTGAAGAATATAACCATATGACCTCAAAAATTTAACTATAAATAAATTGGTTTAGTTGATACAATTAAATACATTATCCATATATGCTACAATCCGTGATATGTTCTAAACTTCTAATACCATTAACAAACAGTTGGTCACAATCCAGAGTATCTTTCAAAACCATACAAATTTTTTTCTCAACATGAAGATGTAAAATTGATTTTTTGTTGAAAGTTTTAAATAAATGATGTAAGAAGACATCGAAATCGTACAACGATAACTTGACAAATTTAAGGACGACATTAACTAAAGGTTCAGGAAAATTACCGTAGATGTCGGGTTAACAGATACATCGGTAACAAATTTAGATCTAGTTAAAATGAGAGTTGTAACCCTGTTCCACGAGAGAGAAACACAAGATGCAAAAGCAAATGGTTTTGCAGGAAGTTTTGTAATGATTAATCTACAAATGTCGTCATCAATGGTACTAAATCCATTGATGTTTCTTCGCCTTCTTAAGCCATCATATCTGCGATTCCGTCTTTGTACCATTCTAGGAGATCGAAACAATTGATTGAAATCTAAGAGTTTAGAGTTCAGATTGATTAAGAAGAATGATGTTTGTGACGCCGTTTGGTTTGTAAGGTTTTTAAAGAGAGAAAAAGGCAGGTAGAGAGAGAGAGAGAGAGAGAGAGAGAGAGAGAGAGAGAGAGAGAGAGAGAGAGAGAAAGAAAGAAAAATAGAAAAAAAGAAAGAGAGAGAGGGGAGATGAATCCCTTAACTTGGGTGGAGCTTTAGTGTGGCCTATAGTTTGGGCGCCCATAGTTTGGGGGCTCATAGTCTTGGCGCCCATAGTTTCATTTTAAAAAAGCCCTATTTTTACACCATGAGGCATATAGTATTAAGCATAGTTAATTTGTTATTGTTACCGAATGTTTCATTAATTTTGCTTTAAATAATTTGATTAACTACTTTGATTTTATGTTCCCTCCAATCATCTTTTTCTCGCAATACTTTATTTTTCATCTTTCTACTCAAAATCTATTGTTTGGGTTCAGGGACGTTTCTGAAAATTTTGGTGCCCGGGGCGAAAATTAACATGGGCCTATTAATTAGTTGAAAACGCATGTATAAAAATGAAGAATTCTTTAATGCTATGTACAAAATCTTACGTTATTTATTTAAAATGTTGATTTCTTTTACAGTTAAGTAATAATTTACATTTTATTTCATACAATAATCTAAGATGCAATAAATTCTTAAAATGTTATATAAAATTTTCTGAAAAGTATCTATACTTATAAATAATATTTCTTTCATTTCAAGTCGTTATATTTTCTTAGGGGAAAATGTTATAGTTTGAAAAAGGAAAAAGTACATACTAATGTGAAGACCTTCACGTATGCAAAAGGTTACATTAGATGAAAATATATTAATAAAATAAAAATATAAGTAGCATTTATTTTTTTTTATGACAAGTAAATCTATAATTTATTTATTTATTGTAATAGTGTGACTTTGAGATTATATTGAATGTATTTTAAAACGGAAATATTATTGTTAAAATTGTTACTATTTTACAAAAAGTTATATACGACAATCTTCTTTGTTAAGAGCATTAAATAGTTATACAAAAAATAAAATAATTAAATCATAAAACAAAAAATTAAAGAAAATCCGCAAATATTTTATATGTTATTGATAAAAAAAAGTCATAATTAAAGAGGAAGAAAAATCAAAAGGACTAATAATAGGATTTTTTTGAACTTCCAATTAGATGGAGAAATAAATAGGAACTTAACAACAATAAACATAAAAAGTTTGGTCATGGGATTTGAACCCACCACTACACGTGTAAAGTTCCTTATCCATCTAAGAAGATTTCCACTAAGCCACAAGAATTTCAACAATCAATTATACAGTAGTTTATATATAAGCCAAGGTAACTAATGCATGGCCTTCAGTTTTTTGGGCCCTGCTCGCCCCGCCCCAGGGCCGACCCTTTTTGGGTTAAGACTTAAGATTTTAAAATCTTTTTAAAATTGGTAACTTATAAATATGGTCAGCTACATTATTAGCTAATCTATGAATAAAACAACAAATTCATAGTATCTGTACAATTGCCTACAAATATATATTGAGAATGATAAATAAATAGATTTGTTTTTTCTTATTTAACGTATACAATGAATTCAATTTACTTATATCGTATATGGAAAAAATAATGCTACTCTTTGGCGTAAAGCGAGCGTTGCTTATATATTTGTATGAATAAAAAAACCTATTGCTCAAAAAGTCTAGGTAAGGTTGTGGCAAAGGTGAAGGGGCGTGATGGAGTAGGTGTGATTTCTGAAATTGTAATATTAGTGTGCACTTTTGGGTGAGAGTCCTATGTTATTGGGGACAAATTTATAATATAACATGCTCTACAAGGTTGCCAAGGATTTTAAGGGGTGTGAGTGTGGGTGTGGGTTTGTGAAAAACAATGAATATAAGAAAAGGTGGAAATATTAAGTTATAGAAGAGGATACATTAAATGAGTATACTTCTTTTCAATTTTACAATCAAAGGTTAAAGTATAATTTAAATGAAATTTGTTTACCCATTAATGGCTCATATATAACGAATATTATAATTGAAACGATTTTCATCCTCTCACCAGATCCTATTCACATTCAACAGTGTGCCACCAAAATTTTTTGTAAATTTATATTAAACTACTACCTCCGTATCGTATACGCTGCAACACACTTGGATATTATTTTTGAGATATAAGAAATTGAAGTGTTGCAACTAATAACAAAATAGAGGTAGTATAATTTAATGAACAATATTAAAAACAAAATTTTTGGGAATTTTTATTGAATCTTTTTAATGAATTGAAGAATATAACCATATGACCCCAAAAATTTAACTATAAATAAGTTGGTTTAGTTGATCCAATTAAATATATTATCCATATCTGCTACAATCCGTGATATGTTCTAATACCATTAAGAAACGGTTGTGCACAATCCATAGTATCTTTCAAAACCATACAAAATTATTTCTCAACATGAATATGTAAAATTGATTTTTTGTTGAAAGTTTTGAAATAAATGATTTAAGAAGACATTGAAATCGTACAACGATGACTTGACAAATTTAAGGACGACATTGACTAAAGGTATAAGAAAATTACCATAAATGCCGGGTTAACAGATACAACGGTAACAAGTTTAGATCTTGTTAAAATGAGTGTTGTAACCCTGTTCCATGAGCGAGAAACACAAGATGCAAAAGCAAAAGATTTTGGAGGAAGTTTTGTAAAGATTGATCTACAAATGTTGTCATCAATGACACTAAATCCATTGAAGTTTCTTGGCCTTCTTAAGCCATCATATCTACAATTCCGTCTTGGTATCTTTCTAGGTGATCGAAACAATTGATGGAAATCTAAGAGTTTAGAGTTCATATTGATTGAGAAGAATGATGTTTGTGATGGCGTTAGGTTTGTAAGGTTTTTAAAGAGTGGAAAAGTCCAGGTAGAGAGAAAACGAGAGAGAGAGAGAAAGACCCAAAGAAAGAAAAAAATGAAAAAAACGTAAGAGAGAGGGGGAGGAGGAATCCCTTAAAACTTGGGTGGAACTTTAGTGTGGCCCACAGTCCGGGCACCCATAGGTTGGGGCCCATAGTTTAGGCGCCTATAGTTTCATTTTAAAAAACCATATGTTTACACTATGAGGCATAGCCTATTACGCATAGTTAATTTGTGATTGTTACAGAATTTTTCGTTACTTTTGTTTTAAATAATTTGATTAACAACTTTGGAATTATATTTCCTTCAATCTTTTTTTTTTTTTGTCGCAATACTTTATTTTTTATCTTTCTACTCAATATCTATTTTGGGTTAAGACTGAATATTTTACAATCTTTTTAAAATTGGTAAATTATATATATGGTCAGCTACATTATTAGATAATCTTTGAATGAAACAACAAATACATTGTATTTGTAAAATAGCCTACAAACTTTGAGATTGATAAATAAATAGAAATTTTTTCTTATTTAACGTATACAATGAATTCAGTTTACTCATATCGTATATAGAAAAAATAATGATACTCTTTGGCGTAAAGAGAGCCTTGCTTATATATTTTTATGAATAAAAAAATCTATTGCTAAAAAAATCTGGGTAAGGTTGTGGCAATGGTGGAGAGGCGTGATGGTGTAGGTATGGTTTTAGAAATAGTAATATTGGTGTGTAGTTTTGGGTGAGGGTGCTATGTAATTGGGGACAAATTTATAATATAACATGCTCTACAATGTTTCCTAGGATTATAAGGGGTGTGAGTGTGAGTGTGGTTTTGTGAAAAACAGTGATTAAAAGAAAACGTGTAAATATTAAGTTATAGAAGGATACATTAAATGTGTATGCTTCTTTTAACTTTACAATCAAAGGTTAAAGTATAATTTAAATGAAATTTGTTTACCCATTTATGGCTCATATATAACGAATATAATAATTGAAGCAATTTTCATCCTCTCACTAGATTCTATTCATATGCAACTGTGTGCCAACAAATTTTTTTGTAAATTTACAGTAAACTACTACTTCCGTTTCGTATAAGCTGCAACACTTGGATATTATTTTTGAGATATAAGAAATCGAAGTGTTGAAACTAATAAGATATAGAAGTAGTATAATTTAATAATAATATTAAATACAAAATTTAACTACCAATAATTTATTTTAGTTGATCCAATTAAATATATTATCAATACCTGCTACAATCCCTGATATGTTCCAATACCATTAAGAAACGGTTGTGCACAGTCCATAGTACCTTTTAAAACCATACAAAATTATTTCTCAACTTGAAAATGTAAAATTGATTTATTGTTGAAAGTTTTGAAATAAATGATGTAAGAAGACATCGAAATTGAACAACGATAACTTGACAATTTTAAGGATGACATTAACTAAAGGTATAGGAAAATTACCATAGATGTTGGGTTAATGGATACAACAGTAACAAGTTTAGTTCTAGTTAAAATGAGAGTTGTAACCCTGTTCCACGAGCGAGAAACACAAAATGCAAAAGAAAATGATTTTGCAGGAAGTTTTGTAAAGATTAATATACAAATGTTGTCGTCAATGGTACTAAATCCATTAAAGTTTCTTGGCCTTCTTAAGGTATCGTATATGCGATTCCATCTTGGTATCATTTTAGGAGATCGAAACAATTGATTGAAAACTAAGAATTTAGAGTTCAGATTGATTGAAAAGAATAATGTTTGTGATGCCGTTAGGTTTGTAAGGTTTTCAAAGAGAGAAAAAGGTCTGGTAGAGAGAGAAAGCGAGAAAGAGAGAGAGAAAGACAGAAAGAAAAAAAGAAAAAAAGATCGAGAGAGAGGGGGAAGGAATCCCTTAACTTGGGTGGACCTTTAGTGTGGCCCACAGTTTTGGCGCCCATAGTTTGGAGGCCCATTGTTTGGGCGCCCATAAATTTATTTTAAAAAGCCCTATGTTTACAGTTTGAGGCATACACTATTAAACACAGTTAAGTTGTGATTGTTACCGAATTTTTTGTTATTTTTGTTACAAATAATTTGATTTACTACTTTGATTTTATATTCCCTCTAATCATTTTTTGTCGTAATACTTTATTTTTTCATTTTTCTACTCAAAATCTATTGTTTGGGTTAAGACTTAAGATTTTAACATATTTTTTAAATTGGTAACTTATACATATGGTCAGCTACATTATTAGCTAATCTATGAGTAAAAGAACAAATTCATAGTATCTGTACAATAGTCTACAGATATATATTTTGAGATTGATAAATAAATAGATTTTTTTTTCTAATTTAGCGTATATGGATAAAATAATGCTACTCTTTGGCGTAAAGAGAGCGTTGCTTATATATATTTGTATGAATGAAAAAACCTATTACTCAAAAAATCTAGGTAAGGTTGTGGCAATGGTGGAGAGGCGCGATGGAGTAGGTGTGATTTCTGAAATTTTAATATTGGTGTGTAGTTTTTTGTGAGGGCGCTATGTGATTGGGGACAAATTTATAATAAAACATGCTCTACAAGGTTGCCTCGGTTTTTAAGGGGTGTTAGTGTGGGTGTGGGTTTGTGAAAAACAGTGAATATAAGAAAAGGTGTAAATATTAAGTTATAGAAGGATACATTAAATGGGTATGCTTCTTTTTAATTTTACAATCAAAGGTTAAAGTATATATAATTTAAATGAAATTGGTTTACCCATTAATGGCTCATATATAATGAATATTATAATTGAAACGATTTTCATCCTCTCACAAGATCCTATTCATATGAAACGGTGTGCCACCAAATTTTTTTGTTAATTTATATTAAACTACTACCTCCGTTTCGTATACGCTACAACACTTGGATATTATTTTTGAGATATAAGAATTTGAAGTGTTGCAACTAATAAGAAATAGAGGTAGTATTATTTAATGAACAATATTAAAAACAAAATTTTTGGGGATTGTTATTGAATTTTTTTTAATGAATTGAAGAATATAACCATATGACCCCAAAAATTTAACTATAAATAAGTTGGTTTAGTTGATCTATTATCCATACCCGCTACAATCTGTGATATGTTCTAATACCATTAAGAAACAGTTGTGCGTGAACAGGCTATCGCGCACCTCTCAAAAATAACCGACCAACTCTAACTAATATAGCTAGGGAAGTAGGGATCGAATCCTCAGGGAGGCTATTAAACTCTACTAATTTTAAAAAGCCTAAAGTGTGTAAGGAGCCTTGGTGGAAATTTCGGTAAATGACTACTAAAACTAAGAAGACTAAGAATGAAACTAGGGAAATGACGGGAAATTATGAATTAAACTCTTATAATGGAAACCTAGGGCTATCGGTTCACTATGATCAATCAACAAACTCAATTGACGCTCACTAATCAATTCATTGGCATTCATTGAAGTAGGGCTCATTAATTCTCTCGAACTTAGACTCCCTCAAAACTCCTTTACCGGCTCTCGCTCGCACAAATTCGTTTTTGCCTATTATTCAGTGGTCTAATTGTGGTAATCTTAACTCTCGGCCTCGATTTCGACAATAACCTAACTTACAACTAAATCTGGCCACAATTTAATTGCAATCGATAAAATTCAATAATAGGAATTCGATTAAAAGCCAATAACTAATTAGAAAACATAAAATAAGTTCATACCATGATCATAGATCCCCTAACCCTAGAGAACACGACTTCTCACTCATAATTAAGGGAACAAAAACAAAATCAACATTAAACAATATGATCATGAACAACGAATTAATTAAAACTAGAATTAAAACTAAATTAACTACTAACAAAACTAAAAACTAAGAAACTAAGGAGAATCATGAAATTAAAGGAATTGAAAAGCATAAGGAAAGAGATTACCAAAATAATGATTGAATTGCATTAATCGAAAGCTTGAATTGTTGAACAAAGTATTCAATTATAGAATTCTAGAGAGAAAAATGAATTTTTGGATTCCTAGGTCTAAAAATATGATAAAAACTAGTTAGGGTCGTGCCCCCTTTACATTAAGTATATATAGTATTTAGGTTTTATTAAAATAAAACCCACGAGCAAAAACCGCGAAGAAAAGCCGAACGGATCAAAATCCGTGCTATTTGCGCCTGCATAGGTCAAATCCAGTTTGTTCCCTGCGCCCACATGGTGAATATTGAGTGAGTTCTGATACTTCTGATTTATGTTGCGGGGGCATAGGTTAAATGGGGATTAAAAGGCTGCGCCCGCAAGAACCAAGTTGAGCAACATTTTGACGATCTTGCTTATTTCTTCGCTCAATTCTTCGAATCTCATTCGTGACTTGGCACGCATCCCGACGTAAGTGCTTTTTGACTCGTTTTAGCTTCAAATGACTTCATAACTCTCTATTACGCTCCTATAACATTTAAACAAAACCGGAAACCACGCGTAATAATCGAAAAAGTATAAAATAACCAGAAAAGGGTTCTAAAAGTCAACTAAAGATGCTAAAACCGTTCCAAAACATAACTTAACATCGAAAGACGATATTTAATCAAAACAAAGCCACAAACTTAACTATTTAGCAAAAGAATCAACCGAAAATGAGGATAAAACGCAACATAAAACACGTATATCAGTGCACAATCCATAGTATCTTTCAAAACCATACAAAATTATTTCTCAACTTGAAGATGTAAAATTGATTTTTTGTTGAAAGTTTTGAAATAAATGATGTAAGAAGACATCGAAATCGTATAACGATAACTTGACAAATTTAAGGACGACATTAAATAAAAGGTACAAGAAAATTACCATAGATGTTGGGTTAACAGATACAGCAGTAACAAGTTTAGGTCTAGTTAAAATGAGAGTTTTAACCCTGTTCCACGAGCGAGAAACACAAGATGCAAAAGCAAAAAATTTTGCAGGAACACTACAAAAAAAACAAGTTTTAGGGACGGATTGAATTCGTCTCTACTTCTTCAAATTCCGTCGCTAAATAGGGTTAGCAACGGAAGTAGTGACGGATCAACACCGTTCCTAAAATCTTCGTCGCTAATTTAAAGTAGAGACGGATTACAAAAAATCCGTCTCTAAATTAGGGACGGAAATTATCCGTCTCTAAATCCGCCCCTAATGTAGTGACGGAATTTAGAGACGGATTTCAGAAATCCGTCCCTAAATTTAGTGACTAATTTTATTTTCATTTTAAAAAAAAAATTTTTTTTTTTTTACTAAACAAATTGAAGTTGTTGACAAGATTCGAACATGTGACCTCAAAGTCACAAAGTGACACTCTTACCAACTTCACCACCATACAACTTATGTTATTCTATATACAAAATTAATATATTAACTATAAGAAATGTAGGGACGGATTTTTAAAATCCGTCCCTAAATTTAGTGACAGATTTTGAAATCCGTCACTACTTTAATATGGTTGGATATAGTAGTGACGGAATTAAAAATCCGTCACTACATTTAGAGACGGATTTTAAAAATCCGTCCCTAATTTTAGTGACGGATTTGTAATTCCGTCACTACTTTAACATGACTTAAAATTTAGAGACGGATTTTAAAAATCCGTCCCTAATTTTAGTGACGGATTTGTAATTCCGTCACTAATTTAACGTGACTTAAAATTTAGAGATGGATTTTAAATCCGTCTCTAAAGTAGAGACCGATTAGGAAATCCGTCTCTAAAGTAGGGACGGATTTGGAAATCCGTCTCTAAATTAGAGACGGATTTTTGAATCCGTCCCTAAATTATTTTAGTGACAGATTATCTCTAATCCGTCCCTACTTTAGTGACGGAATTAAATCCGTCCCTAATAATCCGTCGCTATATCGACATTTTTTTGTAGTGGAAGTTTTGTAAAGATTAGTCTACAAATGTTGTCATCAATGGTACTAAATCCATTGAATTTTCTTGGCCTTCTTAAGCCATCATATCTGCGATTCCGTTTTGGTATCATTCTAAGAGATCAAAACAAATGATTGAAATCTAAGAGTTCAGATTGATTGAGAAAGATGATGTTTGTGATGCCGTTAGGTTTGTAAGGTTATTAAAGAGAGGAAAAGCCCAGGTAGAGAGAGAAAGCGAGAGAGAGAGAGAGAGAGAGAGAGAGAAAGAAAGAAAGAAAGGGGGGATCCCTTAAAACTTGGGTGGACCTTTAGTGTAGCCCAAAGTTTGGGCGTCCATAGTTTGGGGGCCCATAGCTTGGGCGCTCATAGTTTCATTTTAAAAAAAAAAAAAAAACCTATGTTTACACTATGAGGCATAGGCTATTAAGCATACTTAATTTGTGATTGTTACCGAATTTTTCGTTACTTTTGTTTTAAATAATTTGATTAACAAATTTGATTTTATATTCTCTCCAGTTATTTATTTTGTCGAAGTACTTTATTTTTTCATTTTTCTACTCAAAATCTATTATTTGGGTTACGACTTTGAAGACTTGTTTAAGTCATTAGAGAAGAGAAGAGCAGAACTTTATCTAGTCCAAGCCAATTAGGTTTGTACTGAGTTATGGCCTGAAAAGAGAATTGAGTCAAAAGCCAACATGACACAAAGCTAAAGGGTTTAAATCTCATCCACTCCTCCTTTGTACGTTGGATTATTAAGCGCAGGGTATGGGGCGCCCATGTTGCATCCACATTTCAAGCCTAACGGGCTCTCGTGTAAGGGGGCGTTATAGATTATATAAACTATTCCTGGACCTCAACCATCAGCTTAAGCTTTTGGTTGAGATGATCCTCTAATAATAGGAAAGTGGGGTTAAATATTATATTATATAGTATGTAAGATATTTTTTCAATGCAATTGTTAAAATAATCACCACTAATTTTGCTACAAAAAGAAGAATGATGTTTATGTGGCATTTAGGTTTGTAAGGTTTTTGAAGAGAGGAAAAGGTAGAGAGAGAGAGAGAGAGAGAGAGAGAGAGAGAGAGAGAGAGAGAGCGACAGACCTAGAGGCAGACCTTTAGTGTTTCGCCATTAATGGTACTAAATCCATTTAAGGTTCTAAGGCTTCTTAAACTAGCAGATATGTGATTTCTTCTTGGTGTCATTTCACGTGATCAAAACAATTGATTGTTTTCGAAGAGTTTATAGTTCAAATGGGTTGAGGAGAATGATGTTTGTATGGCATTCAAGTTTGTAAGGTTTTAAAATAGCAGAAAAAGTAGAGAGAGAAAAAGAGAGAGAGAACGAGAGAGAAAGAGAGTCCTTAAAACCAGAGGCGCCAAAGTCCAACAAGGGTATCATCACAATTTACTTTTTCACACAAATGCATTAGAATTTAAGAAGTAGGATTCTAGAAGCCTAGGAGTTTTTTTTTAAGGTTATTGCCTACCAACAATAAACTATATTCACAACTCCTTTCGTTCTGTATTCTTCTTGTCATTAGGGATGTCAATGAGCCGAGCCGAGTCGAGTAGTAGCTTGTTCGATCTAGGCTTGGTAACTATTAATTGAGCTGGAGCCGAGCTCGAGCATAACCGAGCTTTCAAAATTGTTGTTCGAGCTTGGCTCGTTTAAATTTGTAGTGTTCGAGCTCAGCTCGTTTAGGCTCATTTATTTTTTGAGCTCGAGCTAAAATTAAGCCTATAAGTAAATGAGGCTATGACTAAAAGAGCCTTCTACATATTTTTTAATCATCTGTTTGCAAAATTTATGCAACGAAATATATACATAGTATTAAAAGCAAATATATAATCATTAAGATAGTGAAAAGTTTAATTTAAATTCAACTTATTCAAATAATTATATTTAGATTGAATAAAATATAATACAATTCATTTATGTTTGTAATCAATATTTATACTACCTTGAAAAAAATTGTGCCCTAATGAGCTACAAACGAGCTATAAACAGGCTATGCCCGAGCTTATAACGAAGCTATGAATGAGTTGTTCGCAAGCCTTAACGAGCCAAGTAATAAGCTGTTCAAGTAAAGCTCGTTTATTAATCGAGATTGAAAATTTTGTTCATACTCGTTTATTTATATATGAACAATCTTTGACCAAGCTTTGACCGAGCATGTTCACGAGCTGTTCATGAAGGTATCGGCTCATTGACAGCCCTAATTGTCATTTTGACTAATTAAACTATTCATATATCACATTTTGACTATTTTTGCAATTTATACATAATTAAAACATATTCATATGGGATGTTGATTGATTCAACTCAATTTATTCTATTAGAATATCAACTTTTTATAAATTTTACAAATATGAAATAATAGATATAAAAGCTAGAATATTTAAATTCGCAAATGTGAAAAAGAGAAATGTAAAGTTAAATGTTGAAAGGAAGGAGTATTAAGCATTGTTGAGTTTCTCGTTAATTGTCTTTTAAATAATATGATTAACAAATTTGATTTTTGTACTCCCTCCTATCATTTTTTTCTCGCAATATTTTATTTTTCATTCTTCCACTCTAAGTCTATTTTTCGGTTAAGACTTAGAATTTTACTTTCTTTTAAAATTGGTTAATTATATATATGATCAGGTACATCTATCATTAGTTAAGTTATTAATAGACCAACAAAGTAGTATTATTTTTACAATAGCCTATAAATTAAGGTTGATAAATAAATAGAATTTTATTTCTTTTCTTACTGATGTAATGAATTAAACTTAATTATACTATTTTACGGAAAAAATAATGTTACTATTGGGTGTAAAAAGAGTGTTGCTTATGCATATGTATGAATAAAAAATCCTATTACTATATAAAAAAAGGTAAGGTGATGGCAGTGGTGGTGAGGGACGACGGTGGTGTGTTTGGACAAGACGTGAGGTGGAGCCGGTGCTTGAAATTCAGTTTTGGGAGGAGAAGTTATATGATTGAGGGCATATTTTTAATTTGCCATGCTCAACAAGGTTAGCTAGGATTGGGTGTTTGTGCGGCCAGGTGGGTTTGGTGTGTGGAAAACAGTGAAAATAATCATAAG
>PYUH01000179.1:213568-221068 GCA_016808085.1 Suaeda aralocaspica | reverse complement strand
CTACTCTACGTATGAATAAAAACTTCTATTGTTATAAGAAAAAAAATATAGGTAAGGTAGTGGCAGCGGTGATGAGGCGCGATGGAGTGAGTGTGGTTAAGACGTCAGGTGGGATCAGTGGTTTTTTTAATATTAGTGTGTAGTTTTGGGAGGAGGAACTATGTGATTGGGGGCAAATTTATAATTTAGCATGCTTGACAAGGTTGCCTAGGATTGTGTGTGGCATGTATGTGGTGTTGGTGTGGATGTGTGTATGTGGTGTGTGGTGTGTGGTGTGTGGTGTGTGGTGTGTGGTGTGTGGTGTGTGGAAAACAATGAAAATAGGGGAAAGAAGGGTAAATTTTAAGTTCTACAAGGGTACATTAAAGGGGTATTCTTCTTTTTTACAATCAAAGATTTTAGTTGACAAATATAACATAAATGAAATATGTATACCCCTTTATGCCTCGTATATAACAAATTTTATGATTAAAGCGTTCTTCATCCTCTCACCTTATTCTATTCATATGCGTGTCATCAATTTTTTCGTAAATTTATAATAAAATATATTTTGATGAACAATCTCAAGAGCAAAAGATTGGTAATTTTTCTAATTAATTAAAGAATATTACCCACTTTCCCAATAAATTAATTATAAATAATTTTATTTAGTTAATTGAATGAATTATATTACCCATAATTGCTACAACCCGTGATATGTTATAACGACGGAAAACGGTCGCTCTCAATCCATTATATCTTTTTAAAACCTTAAGATCTTAAAGTTTTATTTCTCAACTTGAAGATGTACATTAAAATTGATATCTTGTTGAAATTTTTGACATAAATGATGTAAGAAGATATCAAATTTGTACAACAATAGCTTGACAAGTTGAAGGACGACAATAACAAATGGTATAAGAAATAATGAAATATATTGAATGATGAATTGAGTTAAATTATATCATTTTATAGACAAATAGTGTTACTCTTTGACGTAAAGAGAGTGTTGCTTATATATGTAAGGATAAAAAATTCTATTGCTATAAATATAAGAGTAGTCACAATATATGCCCAGTCATAAGCAAAGCTGCTCAAAATCAGTGATCCCCCTAGGTAAATTGTTCAAAGATCCGCCGCTGATTAAAATTATAAATGTGTTGCAAGGACTAGTAGTCAAAATTTGTACATGAGTGCAAAGGGAAGAAAGATACATAGAAAAAACATGGGGTGGATGAGAGAGATAGAGAGTAACAACATATTGACAAGGAAAAAAGCATGTTTGTTGTAGCTGATTTGAAACATTCGTTTTATATAGTTGTTGTGTCTAATTTGAAGGGAAATTTAATAAAGTTATTGATTTATATTTAAACTATATCATTTTATTATATTTACTAGCTTGAAATAATCTGTGGGCGCTCACTTTTGTGTACTCAAATCAAGTTACATATGTCCCCATAATTATCTTTCTATAATCTATCTAACTATCTATTTGTTATCTATCTATCTATCTATAAAATATATTAAAAGGCGTCCCTTTCAAAAGAACGATGTCATGTGCCACTCTCCAAGTGTATATGCACCACGTAAGCATTCCATGTCACTAATTAAAACAAACTACACTTGGAGCTAGAGTTGAACCCATAACCTCATACATATCAAATTCAACTGTTACCATCTCAACTAACCTTTATTGGCGATTTAAATGTCTACATAGTACTGTATGTAGTATATTCTTTTTACTCATTAAGTAAATGAGATGTTAGTATTTTTATTTTTTATTTTTATAATTTTCACAAGACTAAAAATTAAATGTACACATTAAGGTTTAAAAAGAGTAACGCCTGAGGCAATGTCTTGGCCGATATCCTAGTGTTTAATTATAAAGTTTCAAATTATAGTGTCATATCCCACTCGATCTTGGTTTTAAGACTTCGAGTTGAAGGTTTTAATCCAAACCCATTAATTTCTCAATTAAGGGCAAATTGGCATGCTTGTTTAAGACTTTAAGACTTTTTCTCACATTTTGTCTAAGAAGATGGTTTCATGGAAGACGATAGGGTGTGAAATTTATGTTGCTTCCTTATGTGCTATGCTGCACTATATATTCATGGGCGTTTCATCAAAGTGATGAGGTGGGGATAGTTCCCTTTCATGGTTTCTCCTTGGGAGGACTTTTCCTAGCCTCCATTGCTAGGTTTTAGGTTTTCCTTCTTCTCTTTTCTCTCTTTTTCTCTATCATCTCTTTTCTTCTTGGCCTTATTTGTGAACCTTAGTAGGGGCTTCCACCAGTGTTCGCACCGGTGGTAAGCTCCAAAACCTCCTTTAATCTCTTTTAATAAATAAAACTCATCCTTAAGATGATGGTGATCGATAATTATTATTATTTTAATGTGTTCAATTTTTATTGTTATTCACCTATTGAAGAATGGAGATTCATGATTCACAATCTTTAATTTGTAAGAATCTGTAGGACCACGGAAGTATTTTCACTTAAGCCACTGTGCATCAGCAGATTTCATGCCGAATCAGAGCGAAGTTCTTTAGTAAGACTATTTTAAATCGAATCCGCAATATAACTATCTTTTTCAAAAAATGAGACAAATTTCATGGAGTCCACCTGACAAGTTATAATAGGTTCAAAAAAGTAAATATTCATGACTACAATAAGTTTCAAATAAGGTTGATTGTATATAGGTATTATCAATTAATGAGTCAAGAACAGAACTAATAACATCATACATGAACAAAAGAAATATATCATTAGAAAATTTGTGACTAAATTGCATTTTTAATTTAGTAGTATCTCACATATTCAATTGAAATTAAAAAATTATATAGTATGAGTGCATTAAAAGTATCAATATCATGTTTGATTAATTCTTTTCTAATAAAGTATCTATTTTCACTACTCAATCACATATTTAAATTATCATTGTTCGCACATTCATCTAGAATTTATTCAATAATTTTAAACAAATCTTATTTTATTTCATCCAACGTAAATTGTAAAACAATACAATATGGAGTAGATCTTATTTCTTAAAAACTAAAAACTTATCTTTTAAAACCTTTTATTTCATCCATAATATCTCTTAAAATCTTACAAACGTATTTCTTAACAAAAAGATATAAACTTGATTTCTTGTCGAAAGTTTTGACATAAATGATGTAAGAAGATATCCATGTTCCACGAACGAAATTTTGCAAAAAGTTAAGCTACAAATGTTGTCATCAATGGTAATAAATCCTTTGAATTTCTTAGCCTTCTTGAGCCTCTGCGATTTCTTCTTGGTTTCGTCCACGTGATCGAAATAATTACTTGTATTCTAAGAGTTTACAGTTGAGATTGGTTACGAACATTGGTGTTTTTAAGAGATATTCAAGTTTTTAAGGTTTTTAAAGAGTGGAAAAGGTAGGGAGAGAGAGTGAGAGAAAGTGAGTGGAAGAGAGAGAGTCCCTTAAAACTATGGATTACTATTTGGAATATATATATATGTGGTAAATGTTTACGTTTCACATTAGTTGAATGGAATAATGTTCGTGAAGATTTTAAAGTTAGGGGAAAAAAGAGAAGTGAAAAAGAAAGGTAGGGAGATCGATCCTTTAAAGGTAGTTAGAGGGGAAGGGGGTGAACATGACACATATAAAAGTGAGGCAAGGCTCAACTAAGCTAACATATAAAAGAGCAAAACAACAAATACTGGAAAAGAAGAAACTAATTACCAACCTAAATTACTTGAGCATCAACAGAAGGTTGTCCTTGGAACCCAATGAAGGGTTGGTATAATAGAATTGTCATGAGTTGGTTACTTATAGAGTACTATCTCCGTTACAATAGGTGCGCAATTTGGGCTCCAAGAACTGCTAGTCAAATTTTGTATATGAGGGAAAAGGAAGAGAGATAAATAGAAAAACATGTGATGATAAGAGAGATAAAGAGAGACAATGTATTCAAAAGGAAAAAAAAATCGTTTGTTGCATCTAATTTAAAGCATCTATTTTTGACAATCGGTGTATCTAATTTGATGAGGTATAAGAAAATTTTATAATGTTATTGATTTATATTTAAAGTAAATCATTTTATTATATTTAATAGCGCTAAATAAGCTATGGGCGCTCACAATTTTGTACTCAAATCAAATTACTTATATGTCCCCATAATATTTTTTTTTTGGTTCTAAATGAGACATAATTCATGGAGTTCACCAAGCAAGTTATAATAGGTTCAAAAAATAAATATTTATGACTATAATAAGTTACAATCAAGATTGATTGAATATAGCTGTTTGATAGAGTATATAAAATATTCTTGGGCTTCAACCATTAGCTTAAGGTTTTGGTTGAGTTGGTCCTCTAATATGGTATCAGCGCCAATGTGACACAAAGGTCACGGGTTCGAACCTCATCCACCCCTCCCTTTTAAGTGGAATTATTAAGCGCAGGGTATGAGGAGGCCCATGTTGCATCCACACTTCAAGCCCAATGGGCTCTCATGTGAGGGGGCATGAAATTTAACATGGTATCAGAGCCCAAGTTATTCGGGCCTCCTCTAAAAATTGGGTATTTGTCTAAGCCACTGGCTAAGGGCCTCTGTTGGATGTTCATTCCCAACGAGGATATATTGTGTCTTCTGGTGTGCTCTAATTCTAAGGACACTCAGAGGAGATGTTTAACTAGTTTATATGCCTAGGAATTACTCCTATTGCCAATTGGTTTTAGGATGGAACTTCCTTGGGCTTGTGGACTGGTTTGACTCTCCTCCTCCTTGTCGGGTTACCCAGGCCCATTTATCTTTAACATGAAATTTAACATGGTATCAGAGTCAGGCCCACGACTTTGGGCCTCTAATGGCTAGTACTCTGGGCCAACTTAACTAAAATTGGCACGTGTGAGGGAGAGTGTTGATAGATCCGCTCCGACCCAAGAAGAATCACATGTTGTCCGAACTGAAAAAGGACCTCACATGTGAGGGGGCGTGTTGAAGCCCACATGTGAGTGTCCCACATCGATGAATTGAGAGAGAAGTTACCACTTTATAAGGTTGAGGAGCTACTCCCCTTATTGCCATATGGTTTTAAGATGGAACCTCCAAGACTTTGTAAGGTGGACTCTCTCTCGCTGACGGATACGGCCCAAACCCATATTTAACACTATTATTAATTAAGGAGTTAAGAATATCTCGAATAATATCATACATAAATATAACACGAGAAAAATTGTGAACATAAATTTGCCTTTTCAATTTAGTAGTATCTCAAAGTTTCAATTGACATAAAAAGTATGAGTGCATTAAAAGTACCAACATCATTTTATTAATGTTTTTTAGTAAAAGTATTGTTTGTCATAGCTTAATTGACTAATTTCAAAGTATTTATTTAGATTATCATTGTTTACAAATTCGTTTAGAATTTATTCAATAGTTACATAAAAATTAAATTAATATTAAATTTTTTATTTAGCTTCATCTAATGTAAATTGTAAAACAATATATTACAGGGTAGATCTTACTTCTTATTTTTTAAAAAGTTAAAACTTATCTTTGAAAACCTTTCATTTCATCCATGATATTATTTAAAACCATAAGATCTTATTAAGTTATATATCAACATGAAGATGTAAAATCAATTTCAGGTTGACGTTTTGATATAAATGATGTAAGAAGACATCAAAATCGAACAATAATAACTTTACAAGTTGAAGGATGTCATTAATTGTAGTTATAAGAAAATTAGCGTAGGCGTTGGCTTAAAAAATACAACGGTAACAAGTTTAGATTTAGTTAAAATGAGAATTGTAACCTTGTTCCACGAACAAGATGTTAGGTTTATGACTAATAACGTATATAAAAGCTTATCTGAAAATTAGAAGAACGTCGTGGCGTGACAAGATATCACTGCCCTAAAGTCGAATTTTCCCCACACTCGTACACACGGCCTCTTGGCAATTGACCCCTAGGGTTACACGACCTTCACTCCAATGGTGTACTACAAAGGAGTGAACTGAGAACTCTACCAATCAATGACGTTAAAAAGGTATTTGTGTTTTTTAGAGAAAGGATGAACAATGTGTTTTTGTTTTTTCCTGTCTTGAATAGGGTAGAAGGAACGGTATTTATAGAGCAATGTCACTTGCAGAACAAGGAAGATCATCAAGGAAAGGAATGCAATTAATTACGTCCATAAATAGGAGCGTAAATCACGATAAGAATATTACGTAATTATGGTTACAATATCACTCACAGATATTATGCAATCAACTTTAATGTTTTCCAAATATAATTGTTATTCTTTTGAAGTAAAACAAATGGAGTAATGGATATATACTCCAACATTTCCCCACATGGTTCAAAAGAAAAGAGAATAAATTAAATGAGTGTAGGATAAAGATTTGGGCATAGGAGATGTCAGTTTTTCAAGTATCAATGTCTTGTTGACTTGAATTGATACCCAGTGTTTACAAATGTATTCTACAGCCATTTTTAGGTGAAGTATATCTTGAACCTATAATGGAGGTTGTATGAACAAATTTGCACACTTAACCTTATCTCAATATTGATAGAGTTCTCGCAAACACAATAATATATAGTTAGTCCCTCACAAATGCCTGGGTTTTCATGAATGCTCTAGACATCCCAAGCTGTAGGATCTCATAGGGGTAAGAAAAATTCCCCACATCTACATAGGTAAGCTCATCAAGTTTGTACTCATCACAAACCACCTTAATTATAGGCTATGAACTTATTAAGAGCTAATGCTCATCCTCACACAAATTATCACAAAGGTACTACATCACTTTATTATTTAGGAATAGTAGTAGTACATGCTAGAGTTAATTTGTGATTTCGTTTGACCCTTTTGAACCTTGAAATTACTAAGTTGGGTTTCCATCACAAATCAATCCTTAATAGGCTTTAAACCCATTCCTTATGTTGACTACAGCACCATCTTTCTACAAAGGCCTTTGGTGGGAGGATTTGCAATATTCCTCTAAGATTTTACATACTCAAGTGAAATTATATTTTTCCTGATCAGGTCTCTCACTATTCCATGCCTAATTCTTATGTGCCTCCTCTTTCCGTTGTAGGATTGATTTTGAGCAGCACTTATGGTAGCTTGTGAGTCATAATGCATGGAAACAGATGGAGTAAGCTTACCCCACAATGGAATGTATGCAAATAGCCCTCTTAGCCATTCAGCTTCTTGCCCTGCAAGTTCTAAAGCAATAAACTCACATTCCATTGTAGATTTAGCAATACAAGTTTGCTTAGTTGATTTCCAAGATATAGCACTACTAGCCAAAGTAAACACATAACCACTAGTAGATTGGATTTTATCATTGTCAAACACTCAATTGGCGTCACAATACCCTTCTAAAATACACGATGTTCTTTGGTAATGAAGACCCTAATTGATTGTCCCTTTCAAATATTTTAACAAACTAATCAAAGCATCCCCATCTTCATGATTAGGATTGTTAATGTATCTACTCAATCTACTAAAAACATATGCTATATCTGGC
>PYUH01000179.1:174827-213550 GCA_016808085.1 Suaeda aralocaspica | reverse complement strand
TAGCGTAGGCGTTGGCTTAAAAAATACAACGGTAACAAGTTTAGATTTAGTTAAAATGAGAATTGTAACCTTGTTCCACGAACAAGATGTTAGGTTTATGACTAATAACGTATATAAAAGCTTATCTGAAAATTAGAAGAACGTCGTGGCGTGACAAGATATCACTGCCCTAAAGTCGAATTTTCCCCACACTCGTACACACGGCCTCTTGGCAATTGACCCCTAGGGTTACACGACCTTCACTCCAATGGTGTACTACAAAGGAGTGAACTGAGAACTCTACCAATCAATGACGTTAAAAAGGTATTTGTGTTTTTTAGAGAAAGGATGAACAATGTGTTTTTGTTTTTTCCTGTCTTGAATAGGGTAGAAGGAACGGTATTTATAGAGCAATGTCACTTGCAGAACAAGGAAGATCATCAAGGAAAGGAATGCAATTAATTACGTCCATAAATAGGAGCGTAAATCACGATAAGAATATTACGTAATTATGGTTACAATATCACTCACAGATATTATGCAATCAACTTTAATGTTTTCCAAATATAATTGTTATTCTTTTGAAGTAAAACAAATGGAGTAATGGATATATACTCCAACATTTCCCCACATGGTTCAAAAGAAAAGAGAATAAATTAAATGAGTGTAGGATAAAGATTTGGGCATAGGAGATGTCAGTTTTTCAAGTATCAATGTCTTGTTGACTTGAATTGATACCCAGTGTTTACAAATGTATTCTACAGCCATTTTTAGGTGAAGTATATCTTGAACCTATAATGGAGGTTGTATGAACAAATTTGCACACTTAACCTTATCTCAATATTGATAGAGTTCTCGCAAACACAATAATATATAGTTAGTCCCTCACAAATGCCTGGGTTTTCATGAATGCTCTAGACATCCCAAGCTGTAGGATCTCATAGGGGTAAGAAAAATTCCCCACATCTACATAGGTAAGCTCATCAAGTTTGTACTCATCACAAACCACCTTAATTATAGGCTATGAACTTATTAAGAGCTAATGCTCATCCTCACACAAATTATCACAAAGGTACTACATCACTTTATTATTTAGGAATAGTAGTAGTACATGCTAGAGTTAATTTGTGATTTCGTTTGACCCTTTTGAACCTTGAAATTACTAAGTTGGGTTTCCATCACAAATCAATCCTTAATAGGCTTTAAACCCATTCCTTATGTTGACTACAGCACCATCTTTCTACAAAGGCCTTTGGTGGGAGGATTTGCAATATTCCTCTAAGATTTTACATACTCAAGTGAAATTATATTTTTCCTGATCAGGTCTCTCACTATTCCATGCCTAATTCTTATGTGCCTCCTCTTTCCGTTGTAGGATTGATTTTGAGCAGCACTTATGGTAGCTTGTGAGTCATAATGCATGGAAACAGATGGAGTAAGCTTACCCCACAATGGAATGTATGCAAATAGCCCTCTTAGCCATTCAGCTTCTTGCCCTGCAAGTTCTAAAGCAATAAACTCACATTCCATTGTAGATTTAGCAATACAAGTTTGCTTAGTTGATTTCCAAGATATAGCACTACTAGCCAAAGTAAACACATAACCACTAGTAGATTGGATTTTATCATTGTCAAACACTCAATTGGCGTCACAATACCCTTCTAAAATACACGATGTTCTTTGGTAATGAAGACCCTAATTGATTGTCCCTTTCAAATATTTTAACAAACTAATCAAAGCATCCCCATCTTCATGATTAGGATTGTTAATGTATCTACTCAATCTACTAAAAACATATGCTATATCTGGCCTTGTATAATTCATCAAAAACATAACACATCCTATGATTTTGGCATACTCTTCTAGAGAAACACTATTACATTTGTTTTTTTTATTAATGTATACTAGGATCATGTGGGGTTTTCACCGGAGTACAATCAAATTGATTATATTTCTTTAATTCTCAATGTAGTGAGATTGATTTGAAGACAACCCATATGAGGTCATAGTAATTTTTATGCCAAGAATTGCATCAGCATTTCCTAAGTCCTTTATGTCAAAGCAAGAACTAAGAAAAAATTTATTTGAATAAACTATGTCTATATTAGTTCCAAAAATAAGCGTGTCATCTACATAGACATATGATAACACAACCAAGCTCATCAAATTTTGAATAAACACAAGCATCTAAATCATTTACCTGAAAACCATTAGAAGTAATGGTTTGATCAAATTTCTCATACCACTGTTTAGGTGCTTGTTTTAAACCATACAATGATCTAATGAGCTTGCATACCTTGTTTTCCTGTCCTAGTACCACACAACCTTTAGGTTGCCTTATGTATATTTCTTCATTCAAAAATGATGTTTTCACATCCATTTGATGCACAACAAGATTATAAATGGATGCAAGTGTTATAAGAACTCTAATGGTGGCAACCTTGGTCACAGCAAAATATGTATTAAAAGAAGTCTAGACCTTTCTTTTGGTGGTTCCCACAAACCACTAGTCTAGCTTAGTATTTGTCTATTGAGCCACCAGGTTTTGGCTTCTTTTTGAATACCCATTTGCTACTCAAAGGTTGGCACCCCCTAGGAAGGTTGGTCAGTGTCCAAGTGTTATTACTCATAATAGACTCTATTTCACTGATTATAGCCTCTAACAAAAAACTAGAGTCATTCTCATAGCCTCCACATAATTCCTAGGGTCATCTTCTAGTACAAAAACATTAACTAATTGCTCATCTACAGTTTCTTGCTCTTAACTAGAAAAGAAATAATAAAGTCGGGACCAAAATATTTCTGAACTCTGGCTCTCTTACTCTTTCTAGGTTCTATGGCCTCCCTAGATGATGCAATGTTATGTTGTGTGAAAGTAGAAGATTATGCAATAGGTAAAGATGGATGATCATGCATTTTCATAGGAAAAATATGCTAAAAATATTCAACATCTCTAGCCTATTTTATAGCACCAAATCCAGAGCCATCTTTAAGAATAAACCTGTAAGCTACACTAGTAGTAGCACAACCAATAAAAATATCATCCACATTCTTAGGACCAATTTTGTTCCTTTGGAACTCATGTACGTAGGCCTATCTTTCCTAAGCACCCCCACACTTTTAGGTAATTGAGGATAGGTTTGAAGTCTTTCCACAATTCATAAGGAGCTTTGCCAAGTTTTTTATGAGGTACACAGTTTAGAACATAACAAGCTAAAAGAAGAGTCTCTCCCCACATATTGGTGGACATTCCAGAGCTAATAAGTATAGCCAATCATCATGTCTTTCAAAGCTATACCTTTGTTTTCTATAATCTAATACGCAAAATACTGAAATTACCTCAAGCATATCTCTTCCATAAAAAAAAAATTAGCCGATAAATCTCAAAATAATCCAAGAGATGATCAATATTAAATGATAAAGGCTTTTAAAGCCATTATTCCACCCCCCAATGGCTTTAAAAGAAAGTAGGATAACTAGAGTAAGCAATCAAAAAAGCGATAAAGCAGTTAACATTAATGATGATATATATGAATATTGGAATCAAAAGCTTCAATAACAAAAATATATGTTGAGACCCCTACAACATATTGATTTGCTCTAACTATTGTGTGAACCCCTCAATAACAAATAGTCTTTTTAATATGGCCATGCAGTTATCCTCGGGTCACATGGGTGCTCTAGAGATATTGTCTTACTTTCTCAAGGGGGTTAAACCTCCACACTCACGTAGAGATGAATTTTTAGTGTGTCTCAAAATAATACAAATAAAATAAAAAAACATATTGTAGCATTGGATTAAGTAAGTTTGTCATAACTAATTAATCAAATGCTTCTCATTAGCACTTGTTACTCTCTATATAGAACAGTTTCATCTTTCTATTTTCAAAAAATTAATTACCCAATACCCACTAAGATTAGCTAGAGAGAAAGCTCAACGGTCAATGAAACTTCAAAGCGACAAAGAAGATAGGAAGTAAATAGTTCCTTTACAAGTATAATTGTATACGAAGGAAATTAAGGTCTATTTAATGGTATTTAAAGATAACATCTTCCGAAACCAAGTATCTTAAAAGGACCAACTGATAGAGATCGATTATTTTCAGAAAACAAAAACACATATGAGGAGTATTCCACTAGAGTTACGTCCAACATTGTCCGATTGTCCGATTGTCCTCATAATCATAGTCAATATGATTCTTCACCCAAAAATTAATTCAAAATTTATCTTTACTTACGTGTTAAAGGAATGGTGACAAATTAATTAGTGCTTTTCTTGAGCCACTATAAAACATACGTTACATTCTCCTCTAGCTTCTACATCTAATTTGATATAATCAAGGTAGCCAACCAAAAAAAATAATTATAAAATAACAAACAATTAAAAGTGAAAACTACCATTTCAAGATGAAAACATATAATTATGCACCAAATGTCTTAGAAATTACGAAAGGCAATTATATACTTGTATGATATACGACAATACCCTCGTATTACATGTCAAATTAATTAAATAAGTCATAATCATTTTTAAAAACAAAAATATTTGACTTTAGAATGTTAGGATTATTGCTAATAACGTATATAAAAGCTTATCTGAAAATTAGAAGAAAGTCGTGGCGTGAGTACAAGATATCACTGCCCTAAAGTCGAATTTGCCTCCACACTCGTATACACGGCCTCTTGGCAATCGACCCCCAGGGTTACACGACCTTCACTCCAATTGTGTACTACAAAGGAGTGAACTGAGAACTCTACCAATCAATATCGCAAAAAAGGTATTTGTATTTTTTAGAGAAAGGATGGACAATGTGTTTTTGTTTTTTCCTGTCTTGAATAGAGAAGAAGGAACGGTATTTATAGAGTAATGCTACTTGCAGAACAAGAAAGATCATCAAGGAAAAGGAATGTAATTAATTACGTCCATAAATAGGAGCATAAATCACGACAAGAATATTACGTACGTAGTTATGGTTACAATATCACTCACAGATATTATGCAATCAACTTTAATGTTTTCCAAAAATAATTGTTATTCTTTGGAAGCAAAACAAATGGAGTAATGGATATATACTCCAACACAAGAAACACAAGATGCAAAAGAAAGGGATTTTGCTAGAAGTTTTGTTAAGATTAAGCTACTATTGTTGTCATAAATGGAACTAAATCTATTGAATTAAGTTTCTTGGCCTTCTTGAACTAGCATATCTGCAGTTTCCTCTTAGTATCATTTCACGTGATCGAAATAATTGATTGTTTTTAAAGAGTTCACAGTTCAAATTGGTTCAGAAGAATGACGTTTGTGAGGCATTTAGGACTGTAAGGTTTTTAAAGCGAGGAAAAAGTTGAGAGAGAGGGAGAGAGAGAGAGTCCCTTTAAATGTTGTTTAAAATTTTACATTTTATGTATTTTGATTTTATTTTTTTATTTTGGTAAATATTTACGTTTTAAATACTAATTGAGTGGAATGGTGTTCGTGAAAACTTTAAAGTAAGGAATGAAGATGAGTGAGAGAGAAAGATACCAAGATCGACCTTTTAAAGGTAATGTGAGGAGAAGGGGAATGAATATAACACATATTGCGGTATATTTTTGTTAATTTTTTTTTTAAAGTTAAAAAAAGAGATGCAAGCTTCAACAAACAAAGAGCAAAACAACAAATAGTAGAAAAGAACAAAATAACTACCACAAGACTCAACCAAAGGCTGTCCCTTGAACGGTTGAACCTAGTGAGAGGTTGGTATAATAGAACTAGAATGAGTTGTTTAGTAATAGAATAACTACTTCTGTTAGAAATAAGTTGTACAATTTGAGTTGCACGGATAGTCATTCAAATTTTGCATATGGGTGTAAAAGGAAGAGAGATAAATAGAATATTATGTAATGATCAATGTGAGAGAATGAGAGATCATAACGAGAAACAAGATATTTACAAGGAAAAAAACATTTGTATCATCTAATATGATTTGAAACATCAATTTTTGACAATTGTTTCATTTAATTTAAAATATATATTACTATATCTTAATGCCTTTAATAGTACTACCTCTGCCATGATTTAGTTGCAACAAAAATAATTTTTTGTGAGGTATAAAATAATATTTGTTGCAACTAAATCATGGTAGAGGTAGTATTATTGATATGACTAATTTCATACATATTTAAATTATCATTATTTGCTTAATGGAAATTAGAAAATTCAAATGATATGACTAATGGATGCTTAAGAGATAGAGCGGTAACAAGTTTAGATTTAGTAAAAATGAGAATTGTAACCATGTTACACGAGCGAGATTTTTGCAGGAAAGTTAGTTAGGATTAAGCTACAAATGTTATTATCAATGACTAAATTCATTGAAGTTTCTTGGCCTTCTTGTGCCAGTAGATCTACAATCACTTCTTGGTTTCGTTCCACGTGATCAAAACAATTGATTGTATTTTAAAAGTTTATAGTTCACATCGGTAGAGAAGAATGATGTTTATGAGACATTTAGGTTTGTAAGGTTTTTAAAGAGAGGAAAAGGTGGAGAGAGATAGAGAGAGAAATTAAAGAGAGAGAAAAAGGAGGGGGTGAAAGAGAGAAAAAGTCCCTTAAAAGTATGGATTGTTATTTAAAGTTATATATATAGGTAAATGTTTACGTTTCATATTAGTTGAGTGGAATAATGTTCATGAAGAGGAGTGAGAGAGAAAGACAGAGAGATTGGCACCTTAAAGATAGTGTGACGGAAAGGATGATGAACATGATACATATTGTGGTATAATTTTATTTTATTTTTGGGTGCAAACGAGAGACAATCAACAAAAAAAAGAGCTAATTACTCACGCCACAATCAAAGGTTCTCCGTGAGTCCAACGAGGGGTTGGTATAATGGAATATAGCGACTTAGGAACTAATAGAGATACTTCCTCTGTTACAGATTAGATGCACAATTTGAGTTGCACTAATTGCCATTCAAATTTTGTATGAGTGTAAAAGGAAGAGAGGTAAATAAAAAAAATGGGATGATGAGAGATATCATAACGAGAAACAACATATTTAAAAAGAAATAAAAAAGCATTTGTTTCATTTAATTTGAAGCATCCATTTTTAACAATTGTTGCATCTAATTTGAATTTTATCATAGTATATTCTAAGAATAAAATAAAAAATAAAATAAAACTTTAATAATGTTATTGACGTATATTTTGTTATGTAATAATTACGGTGGATGTCCATAATCCCAAGAGTCTATTTCTTTGTAATTCTTTTTCATTCTTTATCATCCCCTTGTAACTTCCCTTATGTCTTTATAACACAGCTGTAACTCTCCGTTTAATGGAGAATTTTCAATAACCTTAGATGTTACTAAGTGATTATGTATGTATATAAATATATATGAAGTATGTAAAGATGTAATGGAGAGAATTTAGATAATATACTATAACTTTCAATCTTATTGTATTCTTCATCTTACTTTATTATATAACACGTTATCAGCACGAGACTCTATCACATTGAGCAAATGAAATTAGAGTGGCGTTTTACTTGCACATCAACTAAAATCAAAGAGGGAATAACAATCATCAAATTGCCAGATTCACAGTAGAGTAAGTCTTATATTCTTGTCCTTTTATTAAATTTTTTATATGTGATGGTAAAATTAAAATGTATGTTTGATCTACTATTAAAGATGAAATGATGAATTAAAATGGTGAATATTGAATTTTTATTCACGAGGGCCAAGAGTAATTTAATAAGTACTTTGTTTTATCCAATCGTACCATGCATGGCCTTGTTTATGGGATTTAATATTCCACTTTTGCTATTATATGATTTTATATATTGTTAATCATTCCATATGGAAATTTGATGGAACTGACGTTGCTTTGTTATATTTATATGTCTTGCTATAAAGTTTAAAGGGTAACATATTTTATTTATTTATTTATTTTATTCTTGGATTTGATTTAGTTACTTTTTTCAAGGAGTGAAAAAAATAAAAAATAATAAAAAAAAAACTCATATTCATCCAATTCATTTTTAGAAAGCTTAACCATAAGTGCATAAGATGGCTTTTTCATAGGCATATGATGATTAAATAAGATTAATAATCTGATAAAATAATTCAGTTTCATCTATGTTTGATGTATGTCTTTTTTTTTTTTTTTTTGTATTCAGTTTCCTCTATGTTTGATGTATGTCTTTATTGTTATCTAGCAATTTGGTTGTAATAATGAATTATTTGTGGTTATTGGACCTTTAATTTCCTTGATTAATTAGAAAATTTGTGCCCAATATTTGTGAGGGGAATAACATTGACAGTGTAGTAATATTATAAATCCGTGTTCATTTCAAGTAATAATGGAGAGTTCACATATTTACTATTGTTTATTGATGTACAATGTTTGGCCTAATAACAAACTTCCTATAATTTTGTTAAATGGTCAAATAGTTGATGATAAGATGCTCCTTTCTAAGATTTTTGGACATTACCTTATAACCATCAATTTAGGTTTATTACTCTCGACAATTTAGTGGACTATAAAAGCATATATCATGTATTAACCTATTACAAGTAAATTTTAAAGACCGGTCCAATAATTAATTTTAATGACCGATCCAAATGGTTTGAAGTATCACTACAAGAAATATGTTCAACGAGGGCAATATTATATGAACAACGAGGGCAATTTTTGTATTGCCTTAATTGATAATATCAAGAATGGCAATTTTTTTTTGCCCTCCTTGATATTAATAAAAAAGGTAATATATTTATTTTGCCTCATTTAAAAGTAACTAATAGGGCAACAGTACTATATTGCCCTCTTTTAATCAAATGAGAAGTAAGAAGACAAAAATTAAACAATTGCCCCCCTTATTGTTTGCTAATAGGGCAATTATTAATTTTTGATATTTTTGAAAATAGTTAAAAGGACAATTCAACAAATTTGCCCTCTTTTAATTTAATGAAACTTAATAAAAGGACATTAAATAAAATTTGCCCTCTTTCATATTAAATAAGAGGGCAATTTAACTTAATTTGTCTCATTGTGATTTTGCTCATTGGGCTTTTTAATTGTGTACTATCAGGTAAAAGGTGTTCCTCTACTTGATCTTTCTCTTTCCATGGGCATGTTTTATTTTGTGAGATCCCTTGCATGTAGGTCCTTTTCGTGGCCCTAGTAGAGCATTGAAGTATAAGAAGCTACGACAAGTGCAGCCCGGAAAGGTTCAAGTTGATTTACCGCCATGTTTGGGAGCTGTTGTAGGTGATCATGCATTGCAATTCGTGGGAGAAAGCTCGGATTGGGTAAAGGAAATATGTCCGCTTAATGTTAGAAAATGGTCTGACATGCCTGATGAGGTTATAGATCGATTATATGGAAAAATTAAGGTATATAAATGCAAAGTAGGAATTCAAGCCATGATGTTTTGTTCTGTTCAGTTCATATTATTATTATTATTATTATTGTTGTTGTTGTTGTTGTTGTTGTTGTTGTTGTTGTTGTTGTTGTTGTTGTTGTTGTTGTTGTTGTTATCTTATGGAGCTTTTTAATATTATGTTTAGAGTAAATTTGCGTTGGGTGAAGGTGCACATATTGAAAAAGCATTGAAAATGCAATGCTCTAACCTCTATAGGCATTGGAGAGAGAGGTTGAAGAAAGATTATTTTTCGAAGTATAAAACATTGAAGGAAGCGGAGCATGCTTGCCCAACTGGTATCAAACTTGAGCAATGGCAGTGGCTTGTTTATGTATATTGGAATGACAACAAGATGAGGGAAAGAAGTGAGAAGAATCGAGCAAATGCCCTTTCGAAGAAAATTCAATCCGCTTGTGGGGCAAAGTCCACAGCCAGAATTATACATGAGATGGTAAATTACTGCTTAGGAATGATTAATGATAGTAATCATAATATTATGTACCTAATACATTCTATTGTTTTTAGGAGGTTGAGGCAGTGGCTATTTTGGAAGCCGAGAATGCAAAAAATTCTGAAGGGAATCAATCTAGCTCCTCCAATGCACCAGAACAAGCTCAATCTGACATCGAACCAGATTATGTGAAATTATGGAGAAAAACAAAACAGTAAGTTGTTTTTTACTGTGCATGTGTAATAAATACTTTGTTTATGATAATGTTTTCTAACTTGTTTCATTATTCTCAATTGATTAACAAGGCATAAAGATGGCACTTTTGATTATGAAGGTGAAGTGAAGTTCAATGAATTCAAAATGCTACACGAGAAAGAAATTCAAGAGAAGGGTGTTGATAACCTCTCCATTGAGGAAGCTTACATAAAGGTTCTTGGCCATTGTTCGGGGTATGCACGAGGTCTCGGTAAAGGCCATCCGGTATTGGACAAGGGTGGGAAGAAAGGGAAGGCAGAATTAGAAGCTGAGATCCAACAACTCCGAGGTAATAATTGTGCTATGCGAGCTGAGTTGGAGTTTTTAAAAGCTGAAAGTCAGAGAAAGGAGCTGGAAGCTCGGAAAAAGGAGGAAGAAGCTAAAAGAAAGGAACAGGAAGCTTTAAAAAGGCAAGATGAAACAGAGAAGAAGCTCGAGCTCATTATGCAGTCACTTGGAATTTGAAGAGGTATATCTTCTATAATTCTGCGTTGCTATTTATTTTTGTTCTAGTGTGTTCTTGCTTCTGTTGTTATTTTTTCCTAAGCAATTGACATTGATATTAGGAGTTATGTTGTTGTGCAACATATCAGTCAAATACTTTTGAGCCTCTTTCCAATGCCCCAAAGTGCACAAACCTCGAATTAAGGTAGTATAGGTGACAACATCAGGTGAAATGCCCTTGAATTTCATCTCAGTCAAATACTCCCTCTCATTCAAAACTAAATTTAAAATTGCAATCAAAGTTCACATACAAATTACTGCAGTTGTGTATTCGATGTGAAGAAGATTTATATTTTGCATCATTTACATGAAGGATTAACTTTATATGAAGAAGAATGTAGCAGCTGCAGTTGTGTATATTGCGGTTTTATGATTAAAACAGTGGGTGGCAACTACAGTTGTGTATGTTGTCGTTTTATGATTGAAACAGTGGGTGAATGTGACTGAGACTGAAATGGTGCAGTTGTGTATAAGTTGCAGATTTTAGTAACTGTGACTAAGTGTGTGTGAGGGTGGTTGAGTGTCACTGACAGCGTGAAACAGTGGGACTGAATGTTTGTGAGTGACTAAGGCAGAATATGAGTGAGTGAGGCTGAGTATTATCGAGTCAGTGAGTCAAGCTGAGTGTGTATGAGTACAGGCCATTAGTGATATCCAAGAGCATGAACGTAAAAATGTTAAGATGCAGTACCTTATCCTCAAATAATAAGATATAAAGTATGTTGATGTTTGCTCATAATTAATTAAGGAGGAGTTTATTATAATATTAGCAAGGGTGGTGTAGTGCTTAATCAGCTGGTTACCGAGTTTGGTTTCTCAGGCACTGAAGGCATGGAGAACCCACATCAGTCTTCTAGTTTCTCCAATATTGCAGGAAATCAGATTGTACCAGTGTCCAGAGAGAGTTTCTTTGACAGCATTACTGAAATTCATTATGTTGATGTTGGTTTGAATATTCCTGGTGCTTATGTCACTGATGATGACGTTATTGGGAGAATAGCTGAACAAGTTAATGAGAGAGATAAAAGCTTGCGTTTTATGCTTCATGGAACTCCTAGGCAGTGGAACGACGCAAGGCGACCTTGGATCCTTGAAGAGAAGGATAAATTTCGTCAGCTACTTGATTCTGAAGGGCTTAAAAGCAAGGGAAAGCTAGAAGTCTCTGTAAAAACTTATTTTGCTGAATCATTTCCTAACTTGCAAATGCATTTTGAAATTATTGATAAATTGGTTGTGATTTGATATAGCGATGGATGTATATAAGTTACTAACATGCACAGTATATACTTAAGTATGATTTATACTATTCAAGTATGATTTATTTTGACTTAAGTTGCTGTTTCTCACCATGGTTCTGCAATTCTACAAAACACCATGGCCGTTCCTTCGGTGCTGTTTCTCGTCATGGTTCTGCAAAACACCACGAGTGTTTCTGCTGCAGGAGATGGCGTTTTGCTCCATAGCTAAAGAATGCACCTACAATATTACTATGTTCCATTTTATTGTTGCATTCTGAACTAATGTTAGATTAGTATCTTATTATGTCGTTAAAATCCCACAGGTAGCCAATCCTATGAACAAACACATCCAAACCAAAGAGAAGAATCAAGAGAGTGGCAATATATATAAAGTATGTATCTGTTGAATGTGTCATCTTGTGTATATTAAGATTATGTGATATGAAGTTAACATACTATAAAAGCAATTTTCAGTGAGGCATATTTCTATTTCATATATTAATCAGATGTGCTGAACTATTACAGTTCTACTGTGGTTGTTGATAGCTGCATGCATCAAGACTGGGAGACCTGTGATGGCAAAGAGAGCCATGAACAAGGTGGAGGAACGCCTTGCTAACTATAGGATGGTATGCTGTAAATAAAATCTGAGAGATCAGAGGTAAAAACTATAGACAGGAAGCAAATTTACAGGGAGGTTTAAGAACTTGCATCTTAAGTATTGACTATGTTCTACTGCATCAGTGGATCAAAACACAAAGATGCTGCTACTGTTTGCATTGGAATTAATGAATAGATGTCTAGATATGAATAGTTACAGCTCTTGTATTGTGTGATCCAAAATTACTCATATATTGATGTTTGAAACTCATAGAAACATCAGTTCTTATGCATGTATCATAATAGAATAGGTAGTTATCCTGGTCTATTTTATTTAGGTATGATGATGTTGTGCCTATGTGAGGCAATGGCAAAGAAAGGCAATGCCATCAGAGAGGGCAAATTTGTTTGCCTTTGATGATCAAAGAGGGCAAATTTGTTTGCCTTAGTTGATGATCAAAGAGGGCAAATTTGTTTGCCTTTGATGATGATCAAAGAGGGCAAAAATGTTTGCCTTAGTTGATGATCAAAGAGGGCAAAAATGTTTGCCTTAGTTAATGATCAAAGAGAGCAAACTTGTTTTGCCTTGTTTGGATTATAGCAAAGAGGGCAAAAAAAATTGCCCTTATTGTTCAAAGCAAAGAGGGCAAAAAAAATGTTTTTGCCCCATAAGCCTAATACAACGAGGTTACCAAGGCAAAATAAGGGCAAAAATTTTTTTGCCCTCTTAGGCTAAGAGGGCAAAATTTAGATCTAAGAGGGCAATTTTCGTTGCCCTCGTAGAATGCTTTTCTTGTAGTGTATATATGTGATCTTAGTTTATATTTTATTATATTGGATAAAAAATATATATATTATTATATTGATTATGTAGTATATATGTTACTTGAGGAGTCTAACTTGAATTAAATTAAGTGGGTGTCAATTACTCTTTTGGGATACTACTCAAAGCATATAGTCAAATACAAAATAGTACGAAGGGTTAGATTATTTTGAATACTCATATGTATGAATGACTTGAAACTTCTTAGACTCATAATGCTTACACGAATCAAGTAGAAATTTCATACATTAGTGTAATTATGAAACATGCATGTATACTCAATTGTTGATGGTCGGGCATGTATGTAGTACATGATGAATATAATAATTAGCCAAATATTATATATTACACAAGTTCATCTCATGAGTTAATGTCCTATTTTATATTTTATATGACTCAGAAATTAATTGCCTAGATCAGATTATCATCACTCATGAAAATACTGTAATCTTATGGACATATTATTTTTCTAAGGTTCTTTTTTTCCAATAATTGATATGGTATTTATTATTGGTGAATGTGCGCTACAATGAATTATAATATACAAGTTATATAACTTATTCCTAAAAGTGAATGCATGAGAGATTGTATGATGAAAGGATAACAAGAATATTTAATGATTTATTATTATTATTATTATTATTGTTATTATTATTATTATTATTATTATTATTATTCATGAACAAGTTCATAAGAATTGTAAACATGAATAAGAAGTACATAACATTCATTTTAGCGAGAAGTAAGTTTTTAAGGTTGTGAAATTGAGCATGACATTGTGAGAAACACAATTGAAAAAAAAAACATTATTCATTATAATGCCCATACTTTTGAGAATCTTTATTCTAAAGATAAATATATTTGGGCAAGAGGAACATATACAAGGATATAATTTTATTTTATTTTGATACATGCAAGAGTTTTATAGGGATTTAAAAGAAGTTGGACCAATTTCATACCCCATATGCAGGGATTAGGGGGAGATAATATATGAATATTAATATACAATGATAGATGGTCAGTTTGATGCAAACATTAGCTTTAAAACAAAGGCTATTTATTTTTAGGTGTGGCTGCATATTTGTTAATTATGACCCATCTTGAAGATGGGGATATGAATAGATGTCATTGATCGATGTCACGCATATTTCTTAATTATCTAGAATGATCCATCGAAGATGGAAGTGAACAGATGTCATTAATAAATCTATCATACACTACGTACCTTCTATTGCTCCAATAGGGCTCTAATCAAAATTTATGTCCCAGAAGGACAACATGATCACTTGTTAATGAATATAAAGCACGCTTGAAGCGTAATAAGTCAATAGGTATAGGTTACAGTGATAATAAGAATCCTCAAAAGAGGAAGGGAGCAACAATTGACAATGACATATTCGAGAAAGTGACATATTGTGATGGATATTCTAAAGAGATTATGTAAACTTAATATATATGTACTACAATTATATATTTATATATAGTTAAAGCGTTCCAAAAGAGTAGAAAATGTTCAACAAGATTATCATGTATCAAGATAATGTGATACTTGATCCAACAAAATATGAGTTATTATAAGATCAAGTGTTAGTTGGTTGTCTTGCCAATTGCACAAAGAAATACATGCTAGTGTACTAGCTTATATATATCACATATTCATGCAAACAAGTATATCTAATGAGGTGATCACCAATGAAAAAAAAAAAAAGAAAGAAATTGACCGTTTAGCTTACCATCCACTGAAATTCAAATAAAGTGTGATTGGATGTGATAATTTAATTAGGCCATCCGGGTTTTATAATTACCCGTTTTAGATATTTAAAGTTTCATTTAATATGAAAGAAGTAATGTGCTGACTTTGGCTCTCTCATTTTAGATATATGAAATGAATTGAATGGCATGACATAACATTGAGATTGAGCTATATTTGAATTGTGATAGATTAGTTTGAAGAAAATTTCAACCAAATTATATACTAGTTTTTGAGAAGTTTGTATGGGCATATTTAATAGGTGGCCAGAAGTTCACCACGATAGCTTATATGTTGTTTAGTATTAGGTGACTAAGCTAGAAGATCACCAAATCTATGTGTATGACAAAAACTTTCAATAAATATATCATTATTAAAGTCTTTGACGATCCAGAAGATCACTATCTAGTGGGGTTACTTACAAGTGACTTGTATTTATATATAACAATCTCCTGATTATTGGAGCTATTATTAGTCAGCACAAGTCAAAGAAAAGAAATGATGAAAAACTGCATATGCTCTCCCCATGGATAATATACTCTAGAAGAGATAGATTATTGAATATGGTTCTCCCAATGAAATGAATTTCATTGCAAGTATATACTAAGTTGGTGAAGCTAAGAATTTTGAAGCCTTTATATTTGCGATATTTTACCAAATTAGGGGGAAAAGAATTGGAGTAAGTTGGCAAAATTGCAACATTTTGAAATAATAATAAATTAATGATCCCTATAATGTACATTTGAAAAGTTATGTGATAACTTTTCTCTATGCATTATGTAGATATGTTGCACATCTATAAGTTGATTTAATTTGTATACAATTATGGCTCATTCAGAGGCGTAGAGAGATACATTTTGGTTATAGTGATATTATGTGCATACAATCTAATGAGATAAAATCTTGCCAATTGTATTTGAATTACTACACCTAAAGTGTAGGTTGTATAAATATATGATACCTCATAAGTGGTATAGAATTTTGAATTATAATAGATGAACTATGATATAAGAAAAATTATAAGGGTATTGATTGTAAATGTGTTCAGATATCATTAGAAAATAGCATGCTAAACGAATCTAAATGTTTTTTCATAATACAGATATATTATGGAACCGATGAAAAATGCATATGCATGGAAGAATGGACTTGTGAATAAGGGATCTGAAATATATGTCCATTTTGATGCTGACATAATAGTAATAATCAAATGTTTATCATAGACCAGAAGTCTAACAAAATATTAATAAGGATGAGCAAAAGTTTGTCATGGACCAGAAGTCCCGTGAAAAATGGGATTTTAAAATCCAAATTGTACAGTGTCTTGCATTTTTGTGTCTTAAGTTCATGTGCATGTAAGTTGTAGGTAATAAATTACTCGTTGCATATATATAGGATGTAGTTAGGTGCATTACTCATATATGGTTTGTTCAATATCTTATCAAGATTTTTTACATCTCATATTACATGAATTGGCTTTTATCGGTGTATGTGAATGTTAGTCCAAAGTATCATAAGACAAGTAACTTTGATGAAAACTTACTAGACTACATTTACACTCCAACGGCTTTAACGTTGAGATAAAAATTATGATGTCAAATAATAGCATGTGATAAATACTGCAATAAGAGTTCGTGAAGAACTTATGCATGTCTTATGTAAGTATTCAATCCTTCAAATTATGCATTTTGAATATCATATCATAATGATTCCATCAAACTCCTCACGAGTACTTGTGACTAAATTATTGACATCTTAAGCATGAAGTTTGAGCATGTAAGAGTTAATTAGTCATTGTAAATGTTCATTGGAGAACTCTTGTATAACTCTTGTATGTGTTTGTGATCCAGAAGAACCATGAGCAATGCAGGTGATTAGTTAATTACTTTATATTACTAATTTATATAAGTTTGAACAATGATATTGATGATATGAAAAATTGCCATAAAAGTATCGACTATCAAAACCTGATTTATATGACCTCCTGAAGAAGGCATAGATAAAGTTGTTAAGGCAACTTGAAACAAATTATTGTATAAGATTAAGATAGACACGTGAGCTATATTATGAATATGATGTAATGAAGGCACCTCATTTGCTCACGAAACTTTGGAGACTCAAGTCTAATATGGGAGGGTTAACCATGAAAGGATATTATTTCGCTACAAGTGTGAAGTCACCCAACGATATTGAAATCATTACATCGAAAGATATCGAGTTATGTATACATCAAGGGGAGAAAATACGCGTTGTACTCTTTTTCCCTTGACCATGGTTTTTTCCCAATTTGGGTTTTCCTAGCAAGGTTTTTAACGAGGCAACATGTTAAGCGTATTATGAAGAATGTTGTACTCTTTTTCCTTCACTAGGTTTTTATCCCATAGGGTTTTTCCTAATAAGGTTTTAACGAGGCACAATCTTCAATAATCAATATAATGGACATCAAAGGGGGAGTGTTATGTAATAATTACGGTGGATGTCCATAAACCCAATAGTCTATTTCTTTGTAACTCTTTTTCATTCTTTATTATCCCCTTGTAACTCCCCTTATGTCTTTATAACACATTTGTAACTCTCCATTTAATGGAGACTTTTCAATAACCTTAGATGTTACTAAGTGATTATGTATGTATATAAATACATATGAAGTATGTAACGATGTAATGGAGAGAATATAGATAATATACTATAACTTTCTATCTTATTATATTCTTCATCTTACTTTATTATATAACATGTTTAATTATTTAAACTAAATATTTTTATTATGTTTACTAGCATGAAATAACCTGTGGGTGCTAACAACTTTGTACTTGCATAAATTTACATATATGTCCCCTAATTTTTTTTTACTAGTATTTTTTTATTTTTCTAAGATGAGACAAAATTCTTAGAGTTCACCTAGCAGATTAGAATAGGTTTAAAAAGTAAATATTTATAGTAGTAGCTACAATAAGTTCCAAACAAGTTTAATTGAATATAGATATTATTAATGAGTTAGGAATAACATCATAGATGAACAAAACAATTACGGAGTATATTATGAGAAATATCGTGAACTTAGAATTGCATTATTTTATTAACTAGTATCTCACATAATCAATTTGACATAAAATATATAGTATGAGTGCATTAAAAGTATCAACTTCATTTTTGTTTATTTATTTATTTATTTTTCCAATAGAAGTATTTATTTTCACAACTTAATTAACTAATTTCAATTTAATTATTTATTTAAATAATCAGTATTTGCAAATACGTCTATAATTTATTCAATAATTAAAAAAATTATTAATATTGTGTTTCTTATTTCATTTCATCCAATGTAAATTATTGAATAAATTATGGAGAAAGAGATGAGCCTATGGAGCACCTATGGAGCACTTCCAAACCAAACTCTCTCTCCTAACTCCGTTGGGTCAAGTTTAGATAAGAGATGAGCCACAACATCATCCCCAAGTTTGACATGACACGTAGGGTGGTGCTTACCAGTTCAAAATCGGACCGGAGCAGAAAAACCCGGACAAAACCAAAGGCCGGTTTTTAAAAATGAAGGAACCGGAAATCAAATCGATTGTGTTATGACCCGGACCGAACTAGACCGACAAAATCGGTCCAAAACCCAGACCGGGCCATTTTGGACCGGTGGAATAATTTTTCATTCTAAATGTACTTTTTTATATACATAAATATGAAAAGCGAAAAAAAATATAGTTATAGAAAAACCTTTATTTTCATAAATATTTGGAAGATAAATAGATGTATATTGTTATAACATCATTTCTTATGAAATATCAATGAATAAAATTTATAGAAAAAATGGGTCCAATCCAAGACCGATTTTTGAAGGGTTTTGGATCAAACCAGACTGAAAACCGAAAAATCCAAAGACCGGACTAGACCAGGTTTTGAAGACCCCTTAGACACTACTATTTAAAAAAACACACAATACCTAATATATCTTCGATTACAATAAGAAGGGAAGACAAATTGACTTGTTTATTATGAAGCATTTGAATAATTTCTAAGCAATCACTTTCGACTTCAACATGATCGAAACCTTCACTCAAAGCCACTTTCATAGCATAGTAGATGGCCTTTAGCTTCTTCCACATTAGCCTCCCATGATGATGTGATGCAGGTTGTCGCGCACCTCTCAAAAATAAACCAAACAACACTAACTAATATAGCTAGGGAAGTAGGGATCGAATCCACAGGGAAACTACTAAATTCTATTAGTTCTATGAAGCCTACTCATTCGCACACAATAAAAAATATATACCAATTGAGATCTATGAAGGTTCACATAGGACAGTTGAAAACCTTTGTTATGGCTGTTATTTTCATTAATTAGTTCAACTAGTTTGAATTTAAGAATGTTTGTTTAAAATTAGGGATTTTAATCTCCTTTTCAGTAATTATGTTAATTAGAACAATAAATTTGCTATTTTTTGGTAGGTTTTTTTATATGTTTTAAGGATTCCGACGTGTAATATGTTTTCCGGCAAGCAGTTATAGTAAAAAGCAATTTGGGGAAGATGACCTATGGGGAAGACGACTTCGTTGGCACGTGATCAAATAGGAAAAAAATAAGTATGGTAATCACCATATAATATTATGGATATATCCATTAAAAAAAATGACCATCTATTAATTTGCAACGTGTCAGATCTGGTAATTTGACAAACAAACTTTGGTAATTACATTTTAAGCCTTGATTATTCGTATCTTTTGCAATCATATGAAAATAACTTTCAACAATAATTGTAGAATATATGTTGTTAAAGAAATAAAGCAGTTTTTCCATAATTAAAAACTTTTTACTTATACTAAGCATAAGAATATATTGTGTTTGTAGGTGTTTTCTAATATTATACATATATAATAATTTAAATTTAAAATTTCATATCTATAATGGACAACGGATATAACTACTTTCCCTAATAATCTCAAAGTTATGGACGAAATAGGTATTATATATCAGTAGTTATCCTTTGTTTGCAATTTTAGGGATTTATGTTTAAGGTCACTATGGTAGACGACTAATGCTCTCAATGTCATGGACAGGTAATTAGTCACTGTATCTTCAATTAATTAAATTAAACATCTTAATTTATTTTATTATATCTAAACTTCAAACTTTAATTGATGATTTCTGACTTATGCTATATGATTAATTTTTTTAGTGAATGATGGAAATAGAAACAATTTTGAAGGATATATGTACTGGTGTTTCCACCATAGTGCAATTTCTTTCAAAATTAGACAGTGACAAAGTTTGAGTAGAAAATAAAAATGATGGTGTAAGGGTAGATGTTGGTGAAGAAATTCACGTCTCTGATGATAAGATACAGTGTGACAAAACTGCAATTGGTAATGATAGTACGTGTAACCAGACATATTCTCCTTTCCTAGATGAGAATGGTGGATTGATTGCAAGTATGTCGCAAGACATAAAAGAAACTAAAGCAAAGCGAAAGTTGGATATGGTGGATGAACCTAAAACTCATGACAAGCCCTTAGATATTGACTCATTTACCATTAGTAATATTCGCTTGATTGGTACTCCGTCACAGCCGGGACTTGAAACACTAAAAGACGTGAAGGAGCAACCCAAGAATCAACTCACGACATCGAATAATAAACTGAAGACACCAAAACCCAAATCCACCCCAAAGAGTAGTCAACCAGTTCCATCTAAATCTATAGTTATGAAAGAACATAATACGGAAAAGCGTCCTATACGTAGGACAAGGGAAAAACACCGAAACACCAAAGCAGCAGATGATGAGCAGAAACTCTATGATTTAGTATCATCTTCGCAACAGAAACGGCGTAAAAAGGGGAAGTCCAAAGACAAGGAGGTAATGTATTCTTCTTTACATATATATTTTGGCCATAACATTTCAATTAAATGGTCATTTCCTTACTTATTATTTTGTGTATAGGTGTGTGACGAAATTGATGTTGACATGATTCCAAAGTTTGGCGATGGACTAGGTCAAGAAAGTCCAAAAAATGACTCAATGGGTGTTTCCCAAGTCATTTCAAAACAAGTGAAGTGTAAGTCTAAGGCCTAGAACAAGCAGGTATGTAACGTTGAACATAAATTTGGTTATGCATCTACTTATATTAGGTTATAACCTAATGTCATTTTATGAACGATGATAATATGTAACCTTGTTATCAGGTAATTGAAGACATTGATTTATTGTTACTACCCCAAATTGATTTAAAGGACATGTCTCGAGATGTTTCAAAAAAGGGAAAATTTAAGGGCCAAGAAGATGAGGTGGCCGATAATGAAATAAGTCGAATACAAAGACATGTTGATGAAAGTGAACAGGAGGACGTTCAGCCTCGCCCACTATTCCATGAATGTTTTTCCTTTCTTTCAGAAATTGAAAGACAAATATGCATCAAAGTTCATACGGAAGACAAGTTTACTGCATTGTATACATGTCGGGAGCCTATTCATGTTTTAACTGTTGGGGACTCTTGGGTTTTGTACCCTTATAAGCATCTTAGTGATCATGTATGGAAGTCGTGTTATCTTTGTTTTTGTTTAATTTACATATTTGTTAGACTTTATCCTAATTAACCACATGTTTTTTTGATGTCCAATTTTTGAATGTATACTTGTATGATGTGCAACTGCGTCTAATGGAGACTGGAACCAATAAACTTATATTGCCACCTGCATTTCAGGTAATTGCCTTAGTTTTCCAATCATAAGGAAGGTGAGTAGTTTTCAACATATCTGTTACCTTTTGTAGGTTGCTCTATTAGGAAATGATGACCGCAGTCCATATATGTATAGGCGATCCATAGTTGATTATGCAACAAAAATTGTTGATACTTTTATTCCAGAAGATGTTACTAGGGTTGAGGAAGTGTGAATTTTGTAACACATGTTGATACGCTTGTTCATACATGCTTTTCATCAAATGACACATTGCCTTGCTGCATGTATTCATCCCGTTGCTAGATCATAGCACTAGTCACTAGTTCCTGGTAGTTTTATATGTGGCAGAAAATCGAGTTGATATCCTTGACTCTTTATCATTAACGGGTCATCGTTACAATCTTGCTGAAGATATTGTATGTGTGCTACTCACGTTTAGATATTTTTTTAAATTAAGTTATCCAATACTCATCTTGATTCACTTGCACCCAACCCCGAATTATGTTGTGACTACGGCTTTGTTGTTTTTATTTTCATCTTATGTATGCCTATTTTTGTTCATTAGATGAAGTATGTTGGGGCGGTCTTTCGTAGAACTCGTTCTATGAAACAACTATTTAAAAATTGGGAGTAAGTCATCAAATACATTGAATGTGATCAAAGAAACGAGAGGGAAAACATTTTCTACACGGCAGGCAATACTTAATTCACTGAAATCACGAGCTTCTGCCAATATAACATAATTTAAAAGATATACTGATTTAATTTTATGGATTTGCAGACGAATGAAATGCGTGTTGAAAGGATTAAGCATTTGGCTCGATTGGTGACAAGCAACAACAATGACATCAAAAATGTCACCAATTTCTTTCCCATGGGGATCAATTCTTCTTAGGTTAATTTACGGTGTTTTAGAACATTTTAGTCCACAATTTTATTCCAATGGGGATCAACAAACCTTTTGTGTATGTAGTAGCCAACATTGACATGTGTCATTTTACTCTTTAACAAATTAACTTGATATTTTTGGTGGTATTTCTATTGTCCATCAGCCTTGTTTGTTGTTTCCATATTCTTGATTGTTGATAAGTTGTTTTTAGACACAGAATAACTTTAAACATTAAATCACATATCGCATAATAATAAAAAAAAATCTTTACAATTAAAATCACAAAGTCACAAACTTAAAGCACCATGTCTTTAACATTTTACTATTATGTTTGTGTCATAAAATCATAATGTAGTGTCAAGATTAAGACGAATCCACATCAGCCTTTTTCACATCCACTTTAATGGTGTGCCATATCTTGAAACATCTTCTTTTTCGCATTTAAGCCCCACGTGAAAAGGTCTACCATTGTTTTCAGGCGTTGCGTCACCAGATCCTGTTTTTCAAATGTTGATAATTAATTATTTTAATCGAACACATCCATTCACTTTCAAAATTTAATATATTTCATGTAATATCCTAAATAATAGTTGGACATTACCAAAACCCTTTACCTGAAAATATGATTCACAGCTCCATTTTGCCTTGTCTACTGCTTTCATCCACTTTATGACGTGCATCCCTCAGTCATACCTATATTAATTAAATTACTTAGCTTTTACAATCTATTACACACAGATTTTCACATAATAGATACCATTTATTCAAACTGCTACCCATTTTTCTGGATAGGGGTGGCCAATAATTCTATTTTCCATCTTGCAATTGGCTTGAATCTTTGCAACATGGGTTCTTTCTTATTCAGTGTTAGCAGTGAGCATAACCTAGTTAGCTGTTTTAAAACAAAATGTATCCATAAGCCGTTACAAAACTTTAAAATAACAATTCATATGTAATTGGAAGGAAAAACACTAAAAATTTATGCTCTACCATTTTTTTGGCATTTTTCAATCTTGCAGCCGTGTGTTCACCAGGACTTGAATCAAGGATAAAATTCATTTTATTCTCCATAAAAACAACTAGTAAATACCAATGATCTGGTTTGGGCACCCAAAGTGGGACAAATAACTTCAACATATTGAAACTTAAATTAGTCGCACAAAATATTACAAGCGTAGGGAATCACACACATCCAACGTAGATTTCACACCTGTTTGCACATTTCTGGATCATCAGGCAAGTAACTTGTTCTGATCAACGGTGAATCTTAAAAATATATTGATCCTCCTCTTTTTATTTGGGGGTTCATGTACTACAACAACACCATAAGTATTTCAGATGTAAAACGGAATCAAAAGCCGCATTGAAAGTATGAATGCATTTGTGTACATACCATAAGAGTTGTAGGAACAAAAAAGGCTGACAGTCGTGACAATGTCAAACGAACTCCTATCATATTGATACCTTTGAAATTTACAGCAAAAAAAAATCAATTTTGACACAAGTAACTCATAAACCGCAATTAAATGAGGAGTACAGCAAGCGTACGGTGTCTGCATTGCTTTCCCCAGGAAGCAAGGTTTGCAAATCACGTCTAGTAGCATCAACAAACTCTGTTTTAACTAAAACCTCACTGTTTTAATTAAAAAAAACACATGTTGGAAGATGTTTAACAAAACATCAACAATTAATTTCAATCAACTATTGTAATTAATAGAGTTACCCTATTTCCTTGCATGGATCAATTATACAATCGAGTGCTTTTCTAGATTTTGTGTCCCATCGGCTTAGCACCTTGTCAATAGACAACTTTCTTATCTGAAACTTTTTCGATTCAAACAAGCAATCAACCTTCATTCATAAAATTGCTATTAGAAATGACCATAATAATAATTTCATTTCACCAATTTAAAAAGAAAAACATAAACTTGTCTTAAAAATTTACCAACTACATAACACTATGCTATTACCTAAATCTGTCCCACACATTACTATACACAGTGATTGATTACAGTTTTCAAATCAAGCTTTTAAAATCCAAAATGGCAATGACCTAACTAGTTCATGGGCATAACCACACACAATGACAACTGTGACTACTTCAAACTAAATTCAAATTATCATGCATGCCTTTACTGTTGCAAAAGAAAACACTAACTAAACATCATACATCCTTCTCCACATTTGGAGCAACTGAGACGTCCTTCTGGATTTCCTTTTGTGGTTCATACACTACGATAGCCATCGTATCAGATCTCCCGCTGTCGGCTTCTTGGACCACAGATTTTTCATTCTCATTTCCTTTATTTTCCATGTTATCATAATCACCTTCATCACCTCTCCCTTCCTCACACTTGTCCTTGCTGCTTCTTGTAGTAACTCCCTAAAAAGAGAGAATAATGACAGCACAAGTTTAATACATCAACATACCTAAATCAAGTACATCAATTACATAGAAACACACTGTACAAGTTCATACCTTTGTCTTAACTTTCTTAGCTTGTTTCTTCAATGAAGTGGCTTTTCTTTTCTTACCAGTCACTTTCCTTCCCTTACCTTTAGTAGAAGGTTTGTCACTCTCTTTGTTGGCTTCATCATTATCATCGTCGCCTTCACCGGCACAAACAATGACTTATGGTTATGTTGATGAATAATGCAGCCGACAATGATGACAATGATGAGGATGTCGCGGGAATGGATCTTGAATATGACACAGGACTTGGCGATTTTAACACCGGGGCATGATCAATGTTAACGATAATTAGTTGCTGACGATTCCTGATTGTTTTTGTTTGGTTCCTCTTCTTTGGTTTTAGTTAACTTTCTATTAAGGCCTTTTCAAGGATTGATCATTATGTATCTCGTAAACAGTTTGTGTGTTGTTCTATGTTATTGGTTTGAACACTTATGGTATGTAATTGGATTAAAATCATTTCGAAACTAAGATAGTTTTTGGGTTCAATTCAAATTTGGGTATGACAGGAACCATATTTGGTAATGGCCAAACTAAGAAATGTCTCCTACCATATTTGTCTTTTAAAATTCAAGTGAAGCAATTATCTCCTACCAAATGAAGTTTTCCTTTCCTAATTGCACAACAGCCTAGATTATGAATTAAGTAAGCTGTCATAATCTTATTTCGATCAACAATCCTTCAGCCTCAAAAGTTGTAGATTAAAGTCGTGAAGTTGTTCGCTTTCTATTAAGGCCTTTTCAAGGATTGATCATTATGTATCTCGTAAACAGTTTGTGTGTTGTTCTATGTTATTGGTTTGAACACTTATGGTATGTAATTGGATTAAAATCATTTCAAAACTAAGATAGTTTTTGGGTTCAATTCAAATTTGAGTATGACAGGAACCATATTTGGTAATGGCCAAACTAAGAAATGTCTCCTACCATATTTGTCTTTTAAAATTCAAGTGAAGCAATTGTCTCCTACCAAATGAAGTTTTCCTTTCCTACTTACACAACAGCCTAGATTATTAATTAACTAAGCTGTCATAATCTTATTTCGATCAACAATCCTTCAGCCTCAAAAGTTGTAGATTAAAGTCGTGAAGTTGTTCGCTTTAAAGTTTTAATTGTGTCCATTCTTTTCAATTTTGTCGACTTTAAATTTCTACCTAGAAATAATTTAAGTTTTAAATTTGTGCATTTTGTACTCTATAAATATTTTCAAGAGTTAGGCGCCTCTGAATATTTACACAACAATAACGGTCATTACTAAACCAGAAACTCAAGTGTTATGACATTAGTTACAAAAACAAACAAATTAGGAGAAGAGTAGTCATATTTAACTAGATACCAAAACAAAAAAGATGCAACATAAAGGTCCTGCACATCATAATACAATAATAATGGTCATACGTAAACCAAATACCTTACTAAATCATTATTTCAATTTTCATTTCCTTAAGAAAATAAATCAATAATTTGAATTTCAGTTTAAATTAATGTAAATCGAATTGCATTCCACCAAGCATGTCGTCTTCAAAGTCCAAAACATCAGGTGTAGTCAAATTGTTAAATTCTCAAAACCCATCATGAATTCACACGTCAATGGACATGTTGATGTACTGGATTCATATATTGTGGTTTTCAAAATATATATAATTATAATCAACTGTTGGGTCATTTCCAAAACATCAAATGGTCATTACCAGACTTTAAACACCATAACTAAAGGACATGCTACACCATACATATGGTCATTACCAGAAAATAACAACGATGCTGACCTTGCATATGTTCCAATATAAGGTTTTTGGAACCGCATTACCATTACACATCACCATTAAATCCGATGTTTTCCACATTTTCCGACTTCGTCCATTGATTCTGGTATCATTTCCTTTTTAAAGATGACTTATGATTTTTCAAAAGGACACCGAATTTAACTTCCTATTCGATATTCGTAAACCACCACCATTAATCAGGGGATAATACCATTTTTTCAGGCCACCAACATCTTTCCCACCGACTTTATCGTTTGCCGGTCAACTGCCTCACTTGACAAACATATAAAGATTTCGAAATTTTTAAATCTATCATCTTTTAACGATCTTATGCTACAATATAAATTTCATGATTAACAAGGCTAATTCAATGGGTTTTGTAGAATTTTTTTTTTCTTTAATCGTATCAATGGAAGGGAAGCCATTGATGGAGTTTCAAGCATTCAAACAGAATCTGACTGATATTACAGGAATTTTCCTAATTTAATAAATATAATAATTAAAAAGATTTATCATTATTTAATAAATATTGTAGAAAATATTTTTAAGTGGTCCCCCATAACTACCTTATCTAAATATTTATCTTATCTAAAATATGTGGTTGTAATTCGTTTGACTTTTTGAAGACTTCGGTGGCAGTCTTTCAAACGGCCACTGAAGAATTTGTAGTTCTAAAAAGTAATTGTGTAAGGGGTCTTTGTTGAATTTCTTAGCTAATTGACTAACAATTAAAAGAAACAACAAAAAATACGAATTTAAACCCAATTTATAAAAACCTAGGGCGAATCGGTTCACCATGAATAATCAATAAATTCATAAAATAAAAATCCTCACTAACTTTCATTAAATTAGAGCACACTAATTCTCTCGAACTTAGATTCCCTCAAAACTCCTTTATCGGTTATCGGTCCATAAACTCATTTTGCCTATTATTCAATGGTCTTATTGTGGTAATCTTACCTATCGGCCTCGATTTCAACAATTACCTAACTCACAACTAAATCTGGCCACAATTTAATTGCAATCAATAGAAATCAATAATAGGAATTTAATTACTAAACAGGATCTAATCGATTAATATTAAACTAGTCCATTAATGAGTTCATAGATCCCATAAACCCTAGAAAATAAACTACTCACTCATAACTATAAAAATCAAAACAATAAACAATAAACAAAGTTAAATTCATGATCATAAACAAATAAGACCAATAATCAACAAATTATTAATCAAGAATTAATTAAGAAACTAAAACTAATCAACATAAACAAAACAATAATCAAAACTAAGAAATAAAACTAAAATAATGAAATTAGAAAGAAAAGAGAAAGGAAAGAAATTACCAAATAAAAGCTTGAGTTGAATTGAATTGATTGAAAGTGTTTAACAAACTAATCTAATCTAATCTAGAGAGAAAAAGTGATTAAGGGGTAATTAGGATTCTAAAACTAGAAAATATAATGTAAAGTTGTGTGGACGAGCTTAGAAAGTCGTGCCCTTAAGTAATGATTAGTGGGTTTTTAAATTAATTAAATCGGCACAAAATCACATATTCCAGCAAAAAGGCCAAAACCGGGCCTCCTGCGCCCGTAGCCCACAAAATGGGTTTGTTCCTTGGGCCCGCATTATGAAACAGTAGCTTATGAAATTTCAAGGTCATTTGAAATCGCTATAACTTTTTCTACAGGACGTTCCACGGGGCGTGTGACCTACCGTTGGAAAGGTCTTCGCGTCTATTTTCTAATGCAACAAGAACCAGATCAATCCTATGTATAGATTGTGAGATATGATCAAAATAGTGGACAGTGGTCAAAAACTTCACTTCTAAACTTCTTAATTCTTCACTTTTACTTCTAATATTTCTCCAACTAGTCATATAAGACGTCAAATTTGTTCCAATGAGTTGTAAGTTGTCTCTAATCATTCTCCATATGCTCATAAGTGATCTTTATCTCTCAAGTGCCGAAATTATGTAGTACAAGCAACCGAAAATTGGCCATTTCCTTCAAAACTTAACAAAACCACACAAAAAACTAAAAGAACACAATAAGCATCAAATTTGGCTCAAATGAGTCCGGTTAGTCCATAAGTTATTAGGGAATTGAATAGAAAAATAATATAAATATTAGACACATCATGTTGCTGGCTGAATACACGTAAACCACATACTAGCACTTGTCCATGTTCATTCCGTACAATGACACTGCGGCCCATAATTCCACCTCGAAGTGAACCAGTGTCGCAATTAAATTTGACAAAGCCACAAATATCATTTTCTTGCTTCCCATCCTGCACACAACTTTGATTAATCATACGAGCATTCATGAAAGCTTCATAATAAGAAGTAACCTCTTCATAGCCTCTGAAAATGTTTAGCTTCCTTACTCCACACGAGACACGCAGCGGACACTTAACTAGATCAAAAAGGACATCCTCATTGTCACCATTACAGCTGATTTGAAAAAACAAGTCGTTATGTATGACTTTATTGCTGATTTGCTTCCCTATTTGAGGGATTACAGGCGTTCCTTTGTTAGTTTCTTAATCTCCTTATTTCACACATACGTTCTTTGAAATTGAAATGAGTTCACAATCTCACACTTCCTCTTCCACATTTAATTCAAGGTATGTTAGGGTGCCTAATAACACATGCAAATGTAAAAGACATCGTTCAATCGGAAGCAGTGAGTCACGTAGGAATCCTCGAAGGTTGTATTACAACTTACAAGCGTTATGAAGGTGACACTTTGAGGTGCTGTCATGGTTATGTAGAGTAGCAAAAATTTTCCAACAAACGAGGGAACATAACAACAAGCAGCAACAGCCATGAAGATGACAAGGTAAAGATGAAGGGAGAAATGAAAATGTTGATAAAGAAAGTAAATCAACAGCAAAAATTGGCAACATGTATCAAACAAGGAGTTTGAATGTTTGTTTTGCTCATGATTATATTGCTTGAATACTCAACAAAATAGCATATTTTCATTTCAGCTTTCTCATCTAAGTATAACCAAATTGAAAGTGTGGAAAATCAGCCGAATCCATACAGCAAATCAAGATTGACATCTAACACTACATTACTACCAAACCATGGCCTCACACGTTTAATACACCCACGAACATTGTCATTGTAGCTGTCAAAACTGCTGTAATTATGAAAAGACACAAAATGATACCTAACTAGATCTATGAACAACAAAGATACAGAACTAGATACAACTGATACATAATCGTGTATAACTTTTACATTCATGTAAAAGATTGAACAACTGAAGAAGTGGTGACCAAACCAGATAAGAGACCGACAACAAGGGCGCTGTTGTATGTGCTTGGTTCTGTTTGCATTGAATTATTACGATCATCGATGAATGTTTCATTCAAGAAAGGCCCACCTACAAGTGCTCCGACAGCGACGTTTGGATTGGGTTTGGTTGAATTGAGCCACTGAAATCCATCTTCACATCCCGTTTTTGCATCTGCTGGAATTGAGGCTCCTCTATGATGCACAAATTGTGGAAATTTGTCACCGTAACCCACAAGATAGCTCATTTTCATGGGATTGTCTCCTAAGACATAATCAGCCTGCCAAACAAATGAAACGGGATTAATGAATGTGAGAAGATTTTTCGCTTCTCTGACGTTTGTCTACTTAGTAGGCAAGAAAACAAACCTGTGAGATGGCAAACTTCCGAATATCCGAGGGTTTATAAGAATGTCCATCGCAAGATATCCGTGCAGTTCTTGAAGAAAGCATGTAATCGCTGTAGATGACTGCCAAAAATGCAGCTGCAACAGGATGCTGAAGTGCATTCCAATCACTGACCCATATTAAACCACCTGAAGAACAGTTTAAAAAAAAAAAAAAGAAAAAGAAAAGATAAAATCAGGTATCAAACAAGAGATGTAGCTGGTGGGTTTACACATATTTAGAAAGCACATGATAACAATGGTAAGGCCAAGGCATCAAAGAATTTTAAACCACTGGATTTTTGGTTGGTCAAAGCAGAACATGATAAATACAATTTCGACAACACAAAAGAACTAAACCCTTCATTAGGCTAATTCTACCTTTTTTCCTTCAGGTTAAAAATTTTCATATTGGAAATAATGAATTGATACACCTTGGAGACTTACACCATTGATAAGCTGTACAAATCGACAGGTCACAGGTCAAAACATGAAAACCGGACTAGATAATTTAGCTACGACTAACATAAACGAGTGTGATGGGAATGGTTGGGACCTCTACCAACATAGCCTAGAATGGGAAAACCATTATATTCTGGCATGATAAGTGGCCACACAGCAGTACATTCGAAAGTTTCCACGGACCCTTATTTCTAAAGAGAACTCTCAGACAGTTCATGAAATGCTAAAAGCCTACAACTAGAAGTCTAGAAGCACCACAGACCTTACTAGCTTTGCTCTCAAATATAACTGAATTGCTCTCTTATACCACACAACAGACCTGTTAGTCTATTCCTGGACAAGGAATGAGAAGTTTGACCCCACTAAAGCCTTTGACCTTTTGTTAGTTGTTACCACCCAGCCAACAACAACGCAGGACACGTTTGGCTCTGGAACTACCCAAGTCTCCCGAAAATGTTATTGTTTCTTTGGAATGTGGGAGTTGACAATCATTTAGGGGACTAAAACATCAGAAAATGAGAAGGATTTAGAGACATCTGGAACTGCCCAAGTTTCCCTGACAATATTAAACAAACTACAGTTGTATACAGATTAAACCTTAGACATATATTTTGGTTTTATTTCTATGATTATTTAGTCTAATGATCTTCTTAATTATATCTTTGTCACCACCTTTTTCTTAAGCTACAACAACAAATTATATATCTTTTTTATATACTATATTAAATCATAATATAAGTGTAATACTGCATTTACTATTGCAAATCAGTAATATATAGTATGATTCAAAAAATACTACAAAGTTGGTAAGCAGCAAATCAAGTTTGATCTACTACTGCTGCAAGAAGTATATTAGTTTTTGATCTGGTCAAAGTTAAGTTGATGAAGATCTAAGAAGAAGCTGCTAAAAGAAGGCTCAAGGAAAATTAATCAAATCAGTGTATATTTCTGCAGTAATCCTACATGCTGTTTGAATAAATTTCGTTGTATATCAATTAAATTTTCGAACATATTTATTGTGTGATCGATACATCAAAAAGGGTGATCGATAAGTAGTAGGTGTTGTAGAGGAATCATGTCAAGGTTTGATGCAGGAGGAGGACATGGACTTATGGGTTCATCTTATCTGCATCAACTTCTTCAGACGAACAACAACCCAACTGAATCACAGAAGACTTCAGATTCAGCAGATATGGATAAATCAGATCCTGCAGCAGTAGCAGCAGCAGCAGCAACAAGTTCAGGTGGAGGTGGATTAAATCCAACGAGACGGCCTAAAGGACAACTTGCAGGGTCCAAGAACAAGCCGAGACCTCCTATAGTGGTGACTAGAGATACATCAAATGCACTGAGATCCCGCATGCTAGAGGTGTGTTCAGGTTCAGACATAATGGAATTACTATCATCCTATATTCCTATGCTCGCTAACGAGGTAGGGGTGTCAGTGTGATCAGTGGAAATGGGACTGTAGTAAATTTCACTCTGCGGCAGCCTGCAGACAGTGGCAGTGTAGCCACACTGCACAGGAGGTTTGAGATTATGTCGCTGACAGGAACTGTACTACCCCCTCTTGCACCTCCTGGTGCAGGTGGGCTGTTTATTTTCCTGTCTGGTGGACAAGGGCAGGTTGTTGGGGGCTCTGTTATGGGTCCACTGCTCACCTCTGGACCTGTAATGCTGATGGCTGCCTCATTTTCAAACGCTGTTTTCAAGAGGCTTCCGTTAGATGATCAGGAGGAGATGCCCACAGATCATTCTGCAGGAGTAACAGAAGCAGCTGCAGCAGAAGGCAGCGGTACATCAGGTGGTTACCAGATTGCTACAGGAGGAAATAGTGAATATCATGGTTTGATGGGATGGGGCGCAGGCGCAGGTGCTCCTCGTCCACCATTCTGAGCACTGCTTTACTTTATTCGATTAGATGCTTGATTTTTATTGTCATTGATTATTGATTCGACTTAGTTGTTAGGATTTGATTTGAGAGATAGAACTTATGAAACACAAACTGCCTTCATATTTTGTTGGTCTGATTTGATATCTTCTTTTCTTGTTTTTGTTTGTACTTCCTCTTCATATTCATACTACAGACCATTTTGTTCATCTAAGGCTAATAATGTTGTAAAGTCTCTTGTTCTTCTATGCTTTTCGGAAGATCCAATCAAAAAAATAACATGTAGAAATCTTATAACTATTAGAGTTGATCCCTTAACTAAGATTTGTGCAAATGAAATACAAATATTGGTGAAGTGCTTTAGTGTTACTAGAGTTCAATTTGCTAGAAGATTGGCAAAAAAATGGAGTTTGATTATAAGAGTTTATCTTGTTATCCATGGCCGAACAGTTAGGTCTATAAATAGCTTGACAAGAATTTATAACAACATGAAGTACTAAACTAAAGAAGATAGATCGAGGAAGATTCGAAGTTACGAGCCAATCTACTCACTCCCACTGCCCATCAGTCCCTCCCAGGTAGAAAGAGTTATGCAGTCATAGAAATTCAAAGTAATTTGTGATCATGTTACTCATGTACATGAAGTTGTCATTACTTGCTAAATGATGCATTGTTACCATCAAAGTATTAACAGAAACCTAATGGAAGCTCGATTATAGAAGGTGTTTGATCAAGGTATTGTGAAGTGCACTAGCGACCTCGAGGAGGTTAAGTGAAACAAACCAAGTGGATTATCAAGAAGTGATCATATCACTCATAGGAGCCAAAGTAGTAAGAACTTCATACGTGAGCATCCGAGCATGCTTGATTGCAACTTGTGGAATTGGAACCCAAGGTTGTAAGGTACCTTCTAGGTGAAGTAAAATCGAAATGATGAGCATCTTATCCTGAGACTGATTGGAAAGGGAGTAAGGGTAGATGATGATGATGATGAAATCTCAACACCATATGGTAGGCAAAGGCACAAAATTACTATTCAAAAGGGTAAGGTTGATTCACTTGCATCATAAGAGTTTGCTAATTACGCCTTTGAAGAATAGATACGCCTAGGAATAGGAAAATCTCATGTTGCAAAGCATGAAGTTTAAATGTGTTATCTTGAGACTTTAGGAACTCCACAAGATGGGGGGATAATGGACCATTTGATTAATGAAGCATGAAGTATATGAAGATTGAAGTAGTTACAAAGTATTAAAAATTAGCCAAGTGTTTTAATATTTCTGTCACGAATTAGTTGCAATAAAATAATATTTTATTGCAACTAATTTGTGGCAATATTTTATTGCAATTAATTCGGGGCAATATTTTATTAATAATATTGGCTACTTAGTAAATGTGCTTTTTTTTTAATCTACAGTGTCTAGTTTCAACATAGTCTTTAAGCTAAAAGTAGCCTTTGAAAATAACATTACAAGAGAAAGTGTAAGAAAATTTGTTTGGGATGAATGGTGATAGGTTGCATGCTTATTCAATTATATTAGTTTTCCTATGTTTGAAACAGAACCATTTCATTTTAAGTTAAGCAAAATAAAACAATTTATAACGACCCCACTTGGCTCACAGCTCTAGGTAGAAAATTAAGACGACAAGTAATTTTTTCATTTCACTTATGAGTGTTCTCACTTTATTCACAGCTCAGAAAGCAAATATCGGTGTACTATCTTCTTTCTATTGTGTTGTCATCTCATTAATTTTGATGTTCTATTATCAAGTTTAGACGTTGAATTTTCACCTACTCCATTTTTTAAAATGAGCGAATTGACTTGCAACTTTCAATACAGAAAACTAAATCAATAACCCCAATTTCAATATTAGGTTATCCAAAGAGCATTACTTCAATACTCCAAGCTCTAATCCCCTCCCAATTTGCAGCATATGCTGTAGATTGCCTAGGATTCGGAATATCTTCTTATTTCCTCTTGCATTCAATTGTCATGTCACCTTTCTATCTTGTACAACTCAAGAGTATAAGAAATTTTGGCCCAAATTGTTAATTTTTTTTTCTTTTTCCTTCCTCCCTTAAATCTTGAATGTGGCCCATATTATTGATTAAATTGTGAGTTCAAGCTCTATTGATCTATTCCCAATCAGCACAGAATATGGAATATCCTTATGAGATTGTTGAGGATGTTGGATGTCTTTATAATCTAGACTAGATTACAATACCCCACTTGTTCATTTTACACTGTACCTGCTATTCACTTTGTTAGAGAAAGTTGACAAAGATCAATCAAAATGTTTTTTTCCCCTCATCTTGCCTAATATTCATCTTATTAGAGTAAAAGACCCTCTTGTGTTATTAAAATAATTTTTAGCTGTGTATATCTATATTTAATCTAGCAAGTCTAAAACTCATCACTAATTAATGTCAATTATTAGAAATTCGATTGCTACTGTGCAGCAAGTAGTTATGATTGCATCTTGCTAGCAAAATGTTTGTTCTTTTCCCCTTTGAATCTTTGGTACACTAGCATTTCTTACTGCATTTGTAATGTTTATTTGAAGTACTTGAAAGATTATTAAGCTACACTCATAGCTTATTGTATCAATTGCATTTTTACCTTAATGTATCTATAGCCTTTCTTTGATGTACTTGCAAAGTTTGGTAAATGTATTTGTTAGAGATACAAAAGTTTCCGTAAAAAGCTTTAGGAAAGTTACCAAAATTGTGCTTATTTATTCCTTTTCTACTTTGTGTTCCTGATCCGTTTCCCCAGGAGCGAGGGATGGGGGGAAGTTGTGCTGATGTCATTGTGCATAGGTGTGCTTGGGGTGGGAGGGGGGGGGGGATTGGGGGGAGGGGACGGTTAATTTGGTTTTTGATTTGGGGGTATACCATCGGGCGGGGGGGGAGGGGAGGGGGTTTTACCAACGGGAGGGGGGGTGGGGGGGGCGGGGGGGGGGGTTTACCATCAGTTCTACTAGATGTTGCTGTTGGAGATTTTGGCAGAAGACCACACATCACAGCCTCAGCTGTTTGTCTATACTTCAGAAGGCCAGAGTTTGCAGAACTTGAGACATCCTTTGAAGAAAATAGATTGACCCTAGACAACAGTACCTACAAAACAATTTTAAGGCTGTCAAAAACTGTCATCAGGCCTCAATTGATTTGATGCAAGGTTGGGGGGAAATTGTATTCACAATGGACGTTGCTTATTCTTTAGTTACTCAAAAGTTTAGCAAAATCTCACCTAAAGTACTTCCGAAATAAGGAGTCAGATGACAATCATCCTGGATTTCTTATGAAAATGAAAGGAACATTGGTCTTTTCCTAATAGCTTCATTCATACATTAAAAAAAAAAAAACTACTCTTCAACTGTCAATGTACTCAGGCATAAATGCAAAAAAAATGTAACCGTAACAATAAATTATGCTTGGACGATGCCCTTGTCTAGAAAAAATTGAGAAAAGGCTGGGAAACTTTTAAGATGATAATGTAGACTTTTTTCGTTCAAGCCAAGTCCAAGAATATGATAGGCTACAACAATGCAACAACTATTTTCCGAATATGATAGGCTAAATCGAAAAGCATTTGATATCCATCACTTGCTATAAAGGAATTAAAAGTCTAAAAGGGGCATTAAAGCTGTATATGTTGGCTCACCTGTGTTCCTGCAAGTTTATTATCCCAACTAAACCAAGTTGGGCTTCCAAAATTAGCGAATTCCTTCCCGTTGTCATTCACATATTCCAGGTAAGTGTTATCTTTGGTTGCATGATAGAGCCAGCTAGCAGCCCACAAGAGCTCATCACCATATCCTGTCGAATTATAATAAGTTGCAACTTCGGGAATGTTTTCACTGTAAGAACCTCTGTGCTTGTTAGCAAAGTCAAAAAGCTGCTTAGCATGCTTTAAAAGAGTGCTCGAATAGGTAGAGTCACTCGACTTAAACACAAGGGATGCTGCTGCCATAGCTGCCGCTGTTTCTGCTGCAACTTCTGTTCCTGGTGTGGTAGTATTTACTTGCGTAAGAGGCCTCTCCTCTGTCATATCTTCAGGCCTGTTCCAACATTTATGGTCCACCTCAGGATCCCCAACCTACATGAATTCATATCGACAGGAACATTGATTAATGCTTTCATAAAAGATATTTAAAAATAAGATTTTTGGATAGCAAAAATAGCACCAGTGTGTTATCAGCTCATCCACATCACCTGACTATCAAAACTAATAACAAACTTAAACATGCTATGCAAACTCAAAATTCATGTCCCCGTAAGTGCTCAAGTGTCACACTTGGTGATTTAATAGGAAAAAAAAATCCATGATTTTGGCCTACAACGAAGTGTCCAACAGCCTATACTCTTTTAAATTGTGTAAAGAAGACAGCAAGAGGAAGACAATTCCTGATTATATATTATATCACCATCATCGTGTATGCCCACGTCCTCAGTTTATAAAGAATAATGTGAAACGACAATATATGGATAAATAGTATACATTCCAACACTTTCCACCTCCAATACAATACGGATCATTATTTCAAGTTCAAACAAATTAAAGATACAATATAGATGAGAAGGGAAACACAAAGGTACCTGAATATAAAGGACATTATCTTTAGGATGCGCATTAATAAGAAAATCAGTGATCCACTTGAGGTTTTCTTGAGCCGGTTCCAGTTGCTTGACAACAGCCATTTGATCCCCATACTCAAGGATGGCCCATGACAAGACAGTGGCGGTAAAAGCCAATGGAAACCCAAATTTCATATTATCACCAGCATCATACAACCCTTTTGAAAGGTCCAACTTCGCCTCTTTCCCATCATCTAAAGCCGAATCACCCCTCCACTTTATCGTGTTATCTTCTAGCTTACCCGCTGCGACAACCAGAGCATTAACCTCATTATTAACCCAAAACCAAAAAATAGACATCTTCAATATTTATTAGGCACAATTAGATGCATATTTCAATTTTCAAACACAAATTGACAAACTGATATACTGCATAGATGAAGTTTATATGAGACAAAAGAAAACATCTTAGTCAAAACATTGATTCATTGGCGTTCCATTAAAATTCTGACTTGAAAATCAGATTGAGGACCACATTGCATGATTAGCCAATATTTAAGTTTTATGATGTCTTTTGTTTTCCACATATAATATTACAAAAAAGAAAACTTTGACACAGGGTTGAATAAACTGCTATAGAATTGCCTAGCAAAATTCAATATCAAATTACAAAAACCCATACATAAAAATTTGAACTTTCACATAAACATTACATATAATACTCTTAATAATCAAACAACAATAATATTACTGTATCATAAAGATCTGAACATTGGCATAACAATAACATCAAATTGTCAGATATCAACATATTACCCAAAAAAAAGGAATAATGATCTGAACATTGACATTAACATCATATTATCAGAAATCAACATATATAAAACCCAGGAATAAAATCTGAACTTCGACACAAAAACAGCATCACATTGTTAGAAATCTCAAATAACACAATCAATTATAAATTTAAAAAAAAAATAATAATAAATAATAATAATAATAATAATAATAATAATAAACTGAACTTTGTTACAATAACAGTATCACATTGTCAGAAATCATCAATTAACACTTTCAATGATAAAAAAAAAATAAAAAATAAAAAAATGAATGAGGATCAAATTTTCGACACAAAAACAACATCACATTGTCAGAAACCATCAAATAAAAATCAGAACTTTGACACGAAAACATCACATTGTCATCAAATAACACTATCAATGATCAAACAACAAAAAACCCATGAATAAAAATCAAAACTTTAACACAAAAAAAAAAAAAAAAA
>PYUH01000179.1:153014-173326 GCA_016808085.1 Suaeda aralocaspica | reverse complement strand
AAAAAAAAAAAAAAAAATCATGAAAATAAAACATACATTTTTGAACATCAAAAAATTTCATAGCTAACTTAAGAGAATCAGCATATTTATCAACAGGTGGACCAGGTGGGCCAGGAACAGGCTCAGGTTTATCACTACTAGAATGATGAAACTTTGATCTAAATGCTACAAATAAACCTGCTACAATTGCTGCTACTACTATAAACACCAAAAACCAACCACAACATCCTCCTTTTGACCCTTTTTCTTCCCCCATTTTTGTATATTTTTTATTTGCAATTATAGAAAATGATGTTAATTTGTTGATTAATTTGTGGGTTTTATTTGAATTGATCATAAATTTAATGGGTTTTTTTTTAAAGGGGGGGAAGTTGATGTATTGTTGTCAATAGATGTTAAAGATAGTATTAGATCTAAAGAGAAGAGAAGGTGCTAAATGTGGAAATTAAGTAAGCGCCGACACATTCAAATCAAATTTAAAGTGTAGTTTAAATACAGTTGTCTTTTAAATAATCCATCGTTTAAGTAGTTACATAGTCATAAATATCTCTTGTCTCAAAAGGTCTAGTATGGTACTTTTTGGTGTTTTGGGAGAGCAACACGGGTCAACATGTTTTTCAGAGTTAATCACCGACTAAGCAAATCATATGGTACTTGCACATATACTCATCCAGTCTCTTTTTTACTTGTTAAATCTACTTTTCTGCATCTCTTAAAACATAAGTTATGTAATTAATATCTCGAGTTTGGTATAATAAAAATTAGGAAAAATTCATACAAATAATCCCTACTATGGCGTTCACCTAATAGAAGACTGAACTTTGATTAATTCAAAAATAGACCCAACTTTCATGCTTATTTTTCAATTTTGGACCCTCTTAAATTTTAACTTGCAAGATCAATGAAATCTTGCTAATTATCCGGTTTTTGCTTAAGCAAGACCACCCGAAACAACCACCACAACCATCCCTTCCACCCGAAACCTCCAAATGTTAAGAAAAAAAACGAATAATTAACGAGATTTACTTGATATTACAGGTTAAAATTTAGGAGGATCCAAAATTGGAAAATGAGCATGAAAGTTGAGTTCATTTTTTGATTAATCAAAGTTCGGTTTTTTATTAGGTGAACGCTCATAGTTGGGATTATAATTATGAATTTTTTTTGGAAAATATACATCGACACGAACCTACCATGATCTCATATGACTATATTTTTCATTACTTATTAAACACCAAAGTAAGTCAAAGTTACAATATGATGAATAACAACTAAAAAAAGACCGAGGGAGTAAAATACGTAACAAAAAGTGATGAATAGCACACTTGGTTTTATAAGTTCTCTTTTAATTTCAGAAGATTTTGAGATCTTGTGGTTTCCTAGTACCAAATAAATAAAAAATATATTAGCCGTAACAAAATAAATTTTTTTTAGCGTCATATAGATAATATTGTTGCATTTATTTTCAATCAGAGCCTTAATCCTAAAACTGGGTTAGGATCCGTGCGATGCAAAGTTTTATTAAATTAGATTAACTAATTCTATATCTAAAGTTTAATATTGTACATAAAGTTGAGGTTTTGAATAGATTTTATGTAACCTTTGATTTTATTATAATATTAACTAAACTTAAAGATGTATCAATATGAGTGAAATTGTTGAAAGTATAAAGATTGTTTTCCTATTAAACTATTTTGTTGTTCTTGTATTTTTTTAATGATGTTTTGAAGTATTATTCTCTTTTGGGAAAAATATCTATGAGATCACTTTTAGTATTTCTATTTGAAGAGTTGGCAAAATTACACTTGTGATCCCATGCAATTAGGGGTGTGTACCTGTCTAAGACCGAACTGGAATGGGATCGGTTGAACCGAAGGACCGGAATGTCAAATTTCCTTGGACCGGGAATCGGACGGGCCCTGATTTTTTCTGATCTGGACATATTTTGGACCAGTTGGACTTGATTTTGTAGTTTTGTCAATTTTTATATAAAAACTAATTATTATTACCTACAAAAAATAATATTATTCTCCTCTTATATATACACTAAGTAGAACATAAAACGTAATGATATATAAACACAAATAAATTTAGTGTTTTAGCTATAAAAAAAACCTTTATATATATTAAATTTAGTGTCTTGGACCAGAGCGAACCAGAAACCCAGAATCACGAATTTTCGTAGACCGAGGATCGAAACGGACCGGTGTAAATTTTGGTCCAAACCGGCCCAAATTTTGGTCCGGGCCGATCCATGCACACCCCTACATGCAACAATATTTTATTTATCAACCAATAACTTATCTATCAAAACATAAAGAATATAATTCGGAAGGACAACACCCTTCTCTAATTGGTTCGAGTTCCAACGGAACAACCTTACACTTGTGATCCCATGTAATGGGAGTATAATTGAACTTTTGAGATATGGTATTATGGCTCAACTCCAATTGTTTTTTCTTTTTTCTTTTTTTTGTTCCCATAGCTTTTTGGGTGTTCAAAATTATTGTTCTATTTTGGACTCAATAAATTCATTAAATCGGTCACCAAAATATCAATATTACTAATAAATTAGAGTAAAAACAAAATTATGAAATTACTTTTAATTTATCTATTCAAATAATTTGCAAATAGCTATTGTTATCCCCGTGCAATTAAATGTATATGAATTACTGAAATCTAATATTATGATATTAAATGTGAACTAAATCATTACAAAAAACAAAAAAAGTGCACCAATAAATTTGAAAATAAATAATGATAATTTTAATATGATCTTATATTTTTCTATTTATATATCTTGTAAAATTAATATTGTGGTCCCTTATAATAGTCGTATAATAGTCGTATAATTTTTTCTTGTTGAGTTTTTGTGTTTCATTAAATCAATATGGCCACTTTATTTTATTTTTGAAATAACTTTTGTAGATTTGTAAGTGATGCCATTGATACACTATTTTAAGGTTATAATTGCAAGTATATTAATAATTCTGTTTAAACATCAAATCAATTAGCAGTGAAGCCCACATTGTGGAATATACATAAACTATATTTGAATTATGTAAGAAAAAAAAAAGAATGAAAAATGTATATATACAATTACCTAAAATAAAGTATATTCATAAACAATCAATATTTATTTGATTATCAATCTCCTAGAATATTAATAATCTAGAGTACAAATGAGTACCATTGTTGAGTATATATCATTTGTATCTTACATACGTTATTATATTTCGTAATCTATATGTACATAGTAAAATTGTTGCTTTCAACAAATATTATCATGCTGAAAAAAGAATTTTGATTTTAAAAAATTGATATATTTTATTTTAAAATATTATAGTATAATGAATGATAAGTAACGTTTTTATGGACTCATATATATAGTTATATATATAATTTAGTGTAATCGCGCGACTCTACATCTAACTATACTATAACAAAAAAAACCACTCACACAACTCTTTGCCACATGTCAACGTGTCAAGATAAATTTTTCTCGCGCCTAAAGTTATTTATTTAGAAAAAGGAAAGTAAATCAGTAAAGATAAATTACATAAAAAATAATAATGCCATCTTTTGTACATAGTGCATACTATATACAATTGAATTTAATTATTTGTTTGTATATTTTAGAACCAATGATTTAAAAAAAAAATAAGGTTATTTCTATAAATTTTCATAAAAAATTATGTGCGCTATTAAAACCTAGCTAACATTCTTATAGGTATTACTTTAATTTTGTTAAGCTTATCAATCATTGAAGGTCACATAAATTGTATTGTTTAAACACACGAATACTAACCTAGTATGTATACATTTTTTTTTATGAACTCTATACATTTTTGTGGACTCCATTATATATATTTAAATATAATCCATTGTAACCCGATAAATTTATATAATGAGTATATAATTAAAATTACCCCACCTAAGTAAATTTTTAAATCCTAAAAAAAAAGCAATTTTTTGATGAAATTTTGATGGTAGAGTCAAATGTATGATTCTATTATATACAAGTAAAAATATTATAAATCTATTATAGTATAATATACATAATTAGCTAGTGATAAAACTTAATTATTGTTAGAATAATTTAGCAAATATAATTTATTATAGCAAGTTAAATCATGATCGAGTTATTAGGTTGTATATAAGAACGGGAAAAAACTAAATAAGAGCAGTGGCGAGGTTTGGAGTGAGGGACTCTGTTTTAGTATATAGTATGATGATTGGGGTCGCTACATGAACTAAAAATAATCATTCCATTTGGTCATATACATAATTTTCCTCCTCCATCCTCTGTGATCGAGAACTTTATTTACCTGTAAAAGCTTCATATCCTTTCTAACTCCTTCCCACCAAGTCATTTTTAATCTCTCCTACCTCATTTGATATCTCCATGATCTCACCCTTCAACTCGTCGCAACGGAGCTCCCTCAGGTCTCCATCTCACATGTCAACCAACGCAAGCCTTTTTCCTTTAATTTGCTGCAATGTCACCGACATTAACTTTTCAATGTATGACTTCATTAATGATTATAAATCCCTTAGAGTGTGCCCGCACATCCATCTCAACATCCGCATCTCGATCTGTAACTCCTACTTTTTCCTTCTTGTAAGCTCAAGTGCCCAACATTTTGTACAACACTGGTCTTACGACAGTCCTGTAGAATTTCCTCTTCAACTTTAATGGGATGTGCTTTGTTTATTTACGGGTTTACCATTGTATTTTGCTTCTTATGCAATCATTGTGACTAATTTGGAAAATTAATACTATTAAGAAATCACAGCATGATATAGGCATATAATGATCATTTCTTCATTTTATAAGGTCTTCATTGCTTGCTTTATTTCAGCTGTTGGAGTTTGTTCTTCATACCCATTAGGGCATTTTTGTAGCGGCTTATAAGTATTATAACATTTTTTCATGGTTGTTATAATATATTATTTGCCGTAGTTAGCTAGCTTACGGTTTGCTTACAACTCGTGATTGTTTCTCATCCTTTGTACTCACTTATTTTCTTTGAGACTTGTTTTCCATTGTCGTCGATAGTGGCATTTTCATTGGTTATCTCACTTGTTTGGGATCCTACTTTGTTTATAGTTAAAGTGTCTGCATTAATAAGTTTTTCTCTTTTTGAGACTTATTTTAATTTCCTCTTTGTTTGATAGTGGCATTATTATTGGTTTCCTCACTTTACTGAGACCTTACTTCATTTACAGTTGAAGTGTCTGCATTGATATTATTTGGTTGTTCTTCCTACATTAGAACAATATTTGACCTTAAATATGATAATATGCTATGTAGTAAAATTAAGAATATTCTCATATGTTAAAAATACAAAGTTTGCCATATATGCAAGTAAGACGTTATGATTAGCTGACCTTTGGTATGAAATATGACCTTTGAGGACCCTTGAAATCCTTTGTCACTCCCCACTCCCCACTCCCCACTCCCCACTCCCCATCAAGAGCAATATGAAGAACATAAAGTTGGTACAATCACCAATGACACTAGCTAACCAACTAAGAGAGTTGCCCTAGATGAATTAGTCGCAATAAGAATGTGTAGCTAACTAGCTGATAGAGATGATGCCCTTCCTGCAAAAGCGACACTACATTAGCTGCCTCACATGCTGATAGGGCGACATAAGGCAGGTGCTCAAATAGGTGGTGGACCAGTGATGTTTGAATTTTGTGGTGGGTGGCTTGGGGTTGTTCGAAATTTTAGGTGGGTGGATGCCTAATTGGTTGTTTGAGCCGTCAAATTTCTATAATGAGTGGTGGTCTAAAAGTCATAATGAAATCCGTTTTCCATTCTTAAACCATAAGTCCTAGTGTCCTACAATAATATTTTATATTATATAATCAACTTACTTACAAGTGGACCTGTAAATCGTGTCGTGTCGTGTTATTTTGGTGTCGTATCACTTACTTAAACGGGTTGAACCACTCTAACCCTAACCCGACCTGTTTAATAAACGAGTCGCGTCGTGCCAATCCATGTATTTAAATGGGTCAACACCCTTGATCCAAACCCGCTAATTACGGGTCGATTTTACGTCGAGTTAGCGTGTCATGCCATTTTTTACATTCGAAAGTAAAAAATTAGGTGGAATCGTGTTGTGTCGACCTATTTAAACGGGTTGAACCCCTTTAACCTTAACCTAACCTGTTTATTAAATGGATTGTGTCGTGTTAACCGTGTAATTTAACGGGCTATATGCCTTGACTCAATCCTTTAATAACGAGTTGTGTTGACGGGTTATGTCACAAATTTACAAGTATATTATTACGAAAGATGTATTAAATATTTAAATTTGTCATTGTGAGAAATCAGGCACCCCTCGACACTTGACATCCGTAGTTCAATAAATAAAATAACATAACAACACAAATTTTTACTCCTTTTATTACTTTGTTCACCACTTGGACTGGGTACTCTTCCTTTCTCTCAAAACACACGCACAATAGGCTTCCATCAACGAATATCAAAGCCTCCCACCTTTCAAAAGGCAGCAATATCCAACATCAACACTTCCAAACCGCCATTATTTCTGTTAGTACTTCCTATTTTTTCCATATTTTACTATTATTTTCGCATATTACATTTTTTATTTAATGGTTTGGAATCAGGGTTTTTGTAATTATTTGAGATATAATTGTTAGGTTTGAACTTTGAATTCGTGTGCAAATTAGGGTTTAATCTGTGACTTTGCATTGTAAACTAATTTCTATGGAATTAAATTATTGATGAATTTTGAAATTATTTAATTATTTCAGCTTTAAGGATATTTAAGTGTATATATTAAAGAAAATATGATGTTAAACATGTTATTCTTGTGAGAATTGTTGAAACAAAATAATGTTAGATGTTCATTGTGTTTCATTTACTACCTCCGCCACAAATAAATTAGTTGCAACTTATCATTGGGTTAGGTAAATAGTTGTGAATTTTGGCCGAAAGGTACGATTTTTTGGCTAAAAATTGCTCGCTTGACGGGGAGAGTTGCTCTAGTTGGCTAAAAGTTCCGATTTTCCAAAATTGATAAATGTGGAGGCAAATAGTGTAGGAAAAGAATAGCTTTTAGTGGAAAATTTAACTACATTCATATAATTTAAATAATGACAATGGTTAATTATGATGTAGGATTGTATTTTTTGAACATAGGTTAACAAGACAATCATTTATCTATTATTACCTTCGATTATAATCGCCACAACTCTTGTTATTACTCTTAACAATATGAGATTTTATTTGTACTTTTTAAAATTTTCAATGGATAAAAAGTTTTTGTTGTCAAGAAGTAGCAAGGACAATGGGGTAGTAACAAAGATCCTATATTTTTCACTTGGTATATTGTGTGGTAGTTTATTTCATATACAAAATTCCAAACTTTAACGTACTATACTACCTCCGTAAATTTTTAGTTGCAACAAAGGGGGTCTTGCCTACTCCTAGACTGAATTTAGAATAGGTTGATTAGTAATTCGTGGGGTAAGTTAAGAGTAGAGGGAAGAAGGATGTGGTGTAAGTTAGAACATTTGTTGCAAACTTGCAACTAATAAGTGGCTTCTTAAATGGCAAATGTTGCAACCAAAAGTTTACGGAGGAAGTTTTTGTTGTTGGAATTTGATCGAAGATTAGCTTAGTGTACAAAGCTAAATCGTTTGTACTTCATGGTTTCAGAATTAGCTTATAGAAGAAATAAAAATGCCGGACGTTCAGGCACTTGTTAGTGACTTTATTAACAAACTTCAGAAACGGTGAGTGGCTGCTTTAAGCTTATTGTTATATCACAAAGAAGTAATTTTTTCCTGAGTTTTTTATGACACTGTCATATTTTGTTGCTCAAGTAAAATTGAGGGGTCACAAGCCACAGCAAGGCACACAGCAGAGTTGCTTCGTTCAGTCATATCTCAGCACAGAATCCCTCTCACAAACCAGGCTGGAGCTCTTATTAATGCTTTAAAGGCTGTTGGAGAACAGCTAATTGCTGCAAACCCTGTTGGTAAGCTTCGGCTCTATGCATATTCTTAATGGGAGGGTTTTGTTTTGGTAGCATTTGCTCTTTCTCTGTATATGGGTGACAAAAAATTGGTGTTTTTCAATTGGACTCCTTGTATCCTTCGTTGTTCTAACACGTATTGTTTTTAGAAATCAAGCCACTTCAAGTGAACAAGTAGAAAGTGGGTAGGTCGCAGGGTAGATATGCTCCAATGGGGCTGCCCGACTTATGGAGAAAATTGTGGTGGGGAAAAAACTAAAGGCGAGGTTAATCTAATTGTGCACATTGGACAATTAAGATGTTAATCTGGTTAGAGTGCTAGCATCCTTTTTTTAGTTATCGGGTAACATACATTGCCTTAATTATTCACTTGAGGCCAAATTTACTTGAAAATTCCAGACTTACAACCATATGCTGGCATTATATGTTGATTCTGATATCTTTGAAAGGTCCAAGTGGCAGCTATGGTAATGTAGTAGGAAGTTAAACTTTTAAAGTAACTGTGAACTTTGGTTATACGTGAGAATCAAGTGATGCCTCTGCCTCTGCTTTATGTTGTGTTAACTTGTGTCAATATCAGTTTACAAAAACTGAGCAGAAGGAAGGCCCTTTGTTGTCACGTAGTTAGTTGATAGTTTCTAGAAAGGTAAGATAGTTTTGTTAAGCCTTCAATGATCTTGTCTTTACTACAATGGAAATTGATCTCAGTATACTTTAGTCCTCTCATGAAATACAAGATTCTTAGCAATGTATAATGAGGATTGATTGTCACAATGTGAGATTAATGGTTTGAGATTCCCAATTCTATTAATAACCTAACTAGAAGATCCAGAGGGACCAGAGACATGGGGTTGTTTCTTGGACTTCCGGCTAATAGGATGATTCTCTATTTATTGAACAGGCTAGTAATTGACCTTTTGAAATCCATGCCACTGCTCTCTCCTCTACCTCACTAGAAGGTATGGAAACAATAGATTGTTTCTTAGACTTCCAACTGATAGGAGAATTCCCTAATAATAGAACAAACCACTAATAGACCTTCTGTAATCTATGCAATTTGCAAGTGTAATGTTCTATGGAGAATTCCTTGGCAAAAAGTATCAAATATATGGAGCCCAGAACATGTTGAGGTATTTTTTGAGGTATTTCTGAGGTGTTGTGTGATTTTCAAAATTTCCTCTTGTTTTCAAAAATGACTAGGTTTAAGTATTTTACCATACCCAAACTAATAGATTGTGAAGAGCTTACTTTTAGGTAGTAATCTTTTCTTAGACTTTTATACTACATCCGCCACGAATTAGTTGCAACAAATCATTATTTTATATCTTACAAACTATTATTTTTGTTGCAACTAATTCGTGAGTATAAAAACTACACGTTTTAAATTATTTCATACCATGCTGGCATTATATGTTGATTCTGAAATTACTTAGTATAAAAAAATAAAAGTGTAGTTTTTTCTTTTCTAAAAGTAGTATCAAATATTTTTGTAAGAGGGAAAATAATATGACAGGCTGTTTCCTGAGTATTTTTGGACTCGGGGCGAACTTCAAAAAACGGGTCCCTAACGCATGATAAAATTCAATAAATATGAAATATATAATCTTAATACTAAATTTCTGTTAAATTAAACAAAAGAAAAACCTTATGACAATTTGAAAAATGTATTTATGCTTATATGTGTTTATTTAAAATGTTGCCTCCTTGCATTTTGTGATGCAAAATCATTGATAATAGTGTCAGCATCAATGTTTTCTAACATATTCTTTTCAATACATAACATTGCTAGACCATTCAATCCTTCTTGTGACATTGTAGACCTCAAGTAGTTTTTCAATAGCTTTAACTTGAGCTTGCCACAGTCACCGGCATTGTTTAAAGAATTCGGTAAGCAATTGAAACATTTGGATAGCAATCTGCATCTTTGACAAACTCTAGAATCTCGAGTGCAAACATTAACTTATTTGGTAGAGCATTTGCAGTACTTTCAATTGAGAGAAAAAGTCATCATCAGATAAGTTGTTGTGAGAAAAAATATTCTTGAATTTATTGCAACGTTATCTTAATTTATTAGCATCACATGTTTCCACCCTGTTTGAATCCATTAAAAATAAAAAACTACTTTCAAAATCCTCCAATTGCTCAAATCTATCTTTCAACGAAGCAATCACCATATCCGCAACAACCAAAATATAATTAACTCTAAATTGCTTCTTAGGTGATTGCGCTGCTTCATCATGATCATTCTCATCAAAATGTCTTTTTCTAAAACATGGCGCTTAATTGGAATCATTGGTTCTATGTTCATCTCTAATGCAAGGCTCGTGGCAATATTCGTACTAGCTTCAAACCCTTCAATTCTGTAGTTTCAAAATATGACATTATACTTTTCAAATCCTCCATGGCAGCCACAATATACATTGATTTAGATTGCAATTTCTGACTCACTGTGTTGATAGCATGTAAAATATTTATGAACTCTAAACTTTGAAGGGCGTTAGCCCAACGTTCGACTTCACTTTTTGCCTTAGCATCATTACCGACACATTCATACACTTTTAACAAAGCTGACACAATTTTAGGAGCATGAAATCTAATTGGTTTGACAATTTTAATACCACTTTCCCAACGAGTATTAGACAAAGACTTCACTGTTTTAGGAACACTACCTTTTAGAATATGTTGCGTATCATCCACTTTCAAAAACGCGAAAAAGTACTCCTCAACTATTATGTTTCCACTCAACATATTAACACATCATACTATAAGAGTCATTTGCTATTGATTACTTACATCTTGTGTACAACTAAGAATAACTGAATAATATTTATCCTTTTGAATGATATTTAGGATAGAACTTCTAGCACTATGGGCCAAGATAGAGATGAAATCATTTTGAATTTTATGACCAAGATGATGATAATGAATTTCTTCATTTCAAATACACCCAACATGGTCTTGCAAAGGCAAATGAAATTCGGCAATCATTTTAATCAATCCCAAAAAAATCCCGTTGTTCTCCTAATAAATTTTCTCATTCATTCCTCGAAAAGTCAAATTATTTTTGCAAGACAATTGAAATATATTTTTCCTTTTGAATCATATTTAGGATAGAACTTCTAGCACTATGGGCGAAGATAGAGATGAGATCATTTTGAATTTTACAACCAAGATGATGATAATGAATTTCATCATTTCGAATACTCCCAACATGGTCTTGCAAAGGCAAATCAAATTTAGCAATCATTTTAATCAATCCCAAAAAATTCTCGTTGTTCTCATAAATTTTCCCATTCGTTCCTCGAAAAGTCAAATTATTTTAGAGATATTTGACAACAAAATTTATTCTTACTAAAACTTATCTCCAATGATTTTTCTCATTCAAAATTCCCTTTTGTAGGTCTTTATCAAGAGTTTGATTAGTCTTCAACCTTACTGTCAACTCATTCCAAGTAATCATGTTATTGAAGCCACCCATTGCCAAAGAGCTTGTTATGCTTTGCTTTGTGAACAATTTACAATAAAAGTAATATATTCTATCCACTTGTATGGAGTAGGCCAACCATTTTCCATCACTATTCTGTGTAATGCTCAACTTTCTAAAAAAAATGAACATTTGAAAAATGTCTAGAATTAGCATCGAAAGGAAAATTTAGATTTAGTTATCTTTTAGGCGGCCCTTTATCAACTAGAATATCTCTAGACTTCTTATCAAAAACACCCCAATTTCTAGGATCATAAATGTCAATAGGAGGAACAAATTGTGGATCAACTCGAATTAATGTATTATTTTCATTAGATTCATTTGTTACATCATTAGGATCATTACATTGTTCATTCATATTAGTAACACCCATTTATTTTGTTTAAGAGCATTATCGAGTTCATGATTATTAGTAACATCACCATTTAAATTTTCATTAGATTAATCCGATTGTCATCATGCACTCCCTCTAAAGGCTCATCGACTCTTTCAATTTTAATTTTTTTTAAGAGCACCCATTAAAAATAACTTCGCAAATAGCAATCAACCCAAAAAATTGAAATTAGATGCAAAACTAAATTTCAATTCACTAATCAATTATCAAATATCAATTTATCAAAATAATATTTAACACATCACAAATTATAAATTTCACAACGACTTGAAAACAAGATTCTTACTCAGTATTTACTCTGAAAATAATCCAAGTAGCAAGAATCCCTAATTATATATTGATGAGTTTTGAGTTGTGGAGGAGATAAAATATACTCCAACTGCATCTTATCGAAATTCGGAGATTGAATTTGAGTAAAATTACAATTTCGATTGACATTAGGAGGTTGTAGATGAAGTGAGGAAAGTCAGATCATTTGGGGATAGTGAATTTAGGAAATTGAAATGTTCGTTTTTTTGTTTGTTTGAAAAGTATGACAAAACTTCTGAGATGTGCAATATTTAGTTTTTTCGCTTTTCTTTTTTTTTTTTTCAAGCCACAGCTGGACCGAAATTTGGCAGGCGCCCCACTTGCCCTGCCCAGGGTTGGCCCTATAGAATGTAGATTGATTTGGGGAGCAGAAAGCTTGCCAAAGCTGCCTTAATATAATGCATAGATCTCACTTACTAGCAGCAATGACTATGAAACTATTAACAGTAGGCGTCTTCATAATAGGAATGTTATTTGAAGGAGGTTAGAAGAGTGAAAACAGGATGTACAGAGGAGAGGTAATGTAATGCCTAAGAAAAGTTGGATGACGGTTGTTGGGGCTTGGAAAGATTTTGGCTCTTAACAGGGAATAATGGAAATAGGATATTTGCAAATGACTTTTGTGATTCGTCTTATTAATTCATGTGTAGCCGACCCATATTATTTTGGAACTAAGCATAAACTTGCTTTATTTTGAAAACCCATTTGCACCCTATAGGGTTCTTTCTAGGTGGCAAAGGCACCATATCCCATGTATTATTCACCTTATTCTGGTCTTGGAAGCAACGTTGTAGAAAGTAGGTTCAACCTATTGAGAAGTGTTGGCAACTATGGCTTGGCCATCAGCAGGGAGAAGTTTGAACTTGACAAAAATGCACCAGTGAATGTTGACAGTGGCAACAGACCTGCAGTTCCATGAAAAGTAAGGGCAGGGCATATATAACTTTGAAGGTAAGGAGGTTCCAAAGCTCTATGAGACTTTTTGGATGGTGGAGGATTTGAAAGAGTGGGAAGATCCACTAGTGTAAGGTACATCAGAAGAAGATAAAGATATAGAAGAGGTAGAAAGAAAGGATGACGATAAGATTTGAATAAGGATCAAGGACATTGGAGGAAGAAGAAGAGTCAAAATTTTGAGGAACGCAGAAAACATCAGGAGTATCGTAATTAGAGAATGGAGAGGGAGAAGTCGAATTAGGAAGGAGAAAGGTAGATAGAGAATGATTAGAAATATTGTGAAATGGAAAATGCTTTTCGTGGAAAACATCCCTAGAAGCAAAGATCTTTGGTGTAGATAAACTGAATACTTTATTACCCATTTGGCCACAAGGATCCAAAAATATGCATGGATGGTTCAATTTTTCGTAATCGGTGAACAATATTATAGGGAACTAAGAGCCATTGAAGTATTGAACACCAAATACTTAGGTGGAATCTTAGATTGAAAATAAAGGGTCCTAGCATTTCTGAGGCGGTGTTTGTGTTTTATCTCCACAACACCGTTCTGTTGCGGAGTTTCAGCACAACTTCTTTGACGTTCAATGCCCATGGTATTATAGAATTGTTTTGGTTCACCCTCTCAAATATGAAGATCATTATCTTTACTAATAACGCAAACATTCTAAACAAATGTATGAAATTGAATAGAACTTTAGAAGCATAAACAACAAGAATTTAACATGAGTAATTGTTTGTTTTGTATTTCATTAAGCAAATCTTGCTTTAGTGTAAACATCTACAATCATGAGGAATAATATTCAAAAATGATGACTTACAACTTCATATAGACTTCAGGATATACAGTGCAGAAAATATAGTGCTTCACTCGTAGAAGAAACATTATTACTTATTAATCCTAATTGATGAAAAGGAAGATGCCATTTGGGGAATAGAAGCTTAGGACTGTTCAAAAGCAGTGACCAGACTAGAATTCAATGGAGTGATGATACAACTGAACCATAAGAAGATTGGCAAAGGGCTTCTTGACGTTAGCGTGTAATTCACCAAGTACAATGGGCTTTGTCATTATATGTTCCTAGATAATTCAGGAAGAAAAAGTGAAATTTCACCAAAGAATCAGGACTTAGCCTTGTTCTCCTCGTCTTATTTTTACTTATTTTCAGCAAAAATAAGTTCATTCTAGCAAAAATAAGTTCAGATCAGCACAAATAAGTTCATTTTAGCAAAAATAAGTTCAGTTCAGCAAAAATAAGTTCACATCAGCACAAATAAGTTCAATTCAGCATAAATAAGTTCAGATAAGTAAAAATAAGTTTAGTTCAACAAATTTTTTTGAAACAGGATGATCATCAAGCTTAATATCACCAAAGAATCTTTAAAACAAGATGGTAATCATCTATAGCATAAAACAATAATCCTCTTAAATATCACGAAAAAAAAAAAGAATTAAAAAAAGGAGAATAAATGTTAGTCCCACTCCTATTGGTAAAGATTATATTATAAATCGTTAAAAATTATTATAACGATAATTATTTAAAAGAATTGTCAAGATATAAAACGGTTTTCTCACCTAGTACCCTTGAATCCACAAGGTACCGCCAAGGTTTTTAACAAAGTACCTGATGCCCTTAATTAATTATCTTGCATCTGTTAATTTAGGAAGTTAATTATCTTAAATTCTACCTATTATCATATTAATTAATTAATTTAATTAACTCTAATAATTCACCATCTTCATGTTCTTTGAAATTCATCAACTATCTTCATCTTCCCTAATCTCTAGCTAGCTACTATTTTTAACTCTCTAACCCAACAAACAACAATGCTACACTATTATCAAATCATCAAACCCCAAGATCTCACCCATAATGCCCCAAATTACACAACAAAATACTACTACGTACCACAGTATCATGAAATCATCAACCCCCATTATAGAACCCAGTTCAAAAACCTAGAAAATCCCTTTTGAGCTCAAACAAATACTATATATATATTTTCTTTACGCCAATAATAACCATGTTATACAAGAACAAATCAAATAACATCAATTCATATAGGATGCAACAAACATCAACTTAAAACAAACAAAACCCAAAAAATCGAAGGAATTCAAAAAGCTACAAAAGAAAAAAAAAAAAACAAAGTATTAGAGTTTGAGTACTATTCCCCCAAATAAATAGATCTTGGGTATTGCTCCCCAAAATATTAGATCTTGACTATTATTCCCTTAAAATTAGATTTTGGTTAATGGTGTAGGGGAGGGGAATATAGGATGATGATGATAGCAATGGTTTGCTAATGGTCATAAGAGAGGGTTTAATAGTATTTAGTGAGTTAAAGTTTCTTTAATTAATACCGTTAGTCATTAAAGGCATGTGGTGCATTTTTTTAAAAGGTACCATGTAAATTTTTTAAACTAAAAGGGTACCTGAAGAATTTCGCAAAACCTTGAGGGTACGTGGTCAAAAATCCGTAAATAAAATTTGAACTGTGCCGTAAAAAGAAAAGGAGTAGTTCTACAACAACAACAACTTCACTTTTGCACTATTCACGTTATTCACTTCCACCAAGATTTGGGATCTACATACATATAAAAACATACCCAAATGGGATCTCATTGGATTCGTCTCCTTTAATGAACTTTTTATAATTTTTACTAATGTATAATTGTAGATATTAATGATCAAAATATTGCATCCACATGCGTAAAAGTGCAATTGTTGCATCTACATTGAAACGGAGGTGGTACTTATTTTACAACATTAAACCTATGATATGGAATAAGTTGTGATCTCAGAGGAAATTTCATTTTCTTGCATCATAACATCATGTGATATAAGCAAATATTAGTAGGAATTAATCGTAAGTGCAATTTATTTAATTAGGTGCCTCAAGTTGCTCTTGCACTTCCATCATCTTCTCTGCACCTCTTTGCAAAGGATGATGCTTCTCACATTCTCCTGTAAATGGCTTTAATTTGATTTGAACTGCAGAGCTTGCTGTTGGTAATGTTATCAGGAGGGTGCTTCATATTATCAGGGAGGAGGATTTATCTCTTACTACTGCGGCCGTAGGTGACCTCAACATTTCAGTTGGAAGTGATGAAGATGATGATGACAGAGATGATCATCCTGTGTTGTCAGCTGCCGCTGTAGCTGCTGCAGCAAGGAGCACTTTACGTGCGCCATCATTGCAGACTCTTCTTGAAGATGTACCTGATGCTACTGCTGCCCCCCTATCTTCATCTGGGGGTGATTCGGAAGGGAAAAGTAAATGTAAGCTGCACTTTGTACATACATTCATACAAATATGCATATACGTATAGGAGAGATCCATTAAAAAAAAACCTATTGCTGAAAATACTTAAAACTATATAATATGGATTAAAAGGGTACATTTAACAAACAAAGGGGCACATCTAAATGAAAAAGGGTAATTTTAATTAGCACAATGCTCTACTCCTTGAGCGAATAAGTTTTAGTTAATCATATAGAATTCATTAAAATGCTAAGTTATACGGTTATATGCTCTGAAATGCTGAATGTATTTCTTTCACTTTAATGTACCATAATTTTGTCAAATGTACCGGTGTACCCTTGACTACAAATGATCAGATGACTCGATTACAATTGATTTTTTTTGGTGGCTTTTGGCTATTGAAGACAATCTTGACTAAATAGCTCAAGAGGGAAAATTATTGCATTGCTTCATAAGAAACTGGCAACAATGGTACTTGTTTTTTTTTGCTAAAAGTCTGAAAAAATGTGTGAATATTTAGTGTGAATTTTTTTTACTGTAATAATGAAACATCACCAAAGATCATCCAAAAATAGATTAATTCAAGGGTTCTCAGAAATTCAGTTAGTTTCAAAAATCTCCATCAAATCAATTTGAGGAATCACAAAAATCATCCAAAATTGAAATATAACTGATTCAATTTGAATAAAAAAGCTAAGGTTTCAGGTAAACATGAAGATCAAAGCCAAAAATAGCAAAATGCAAAAAACAACTGATCGATCTCAAATTAAAAGAAGAGTGGCGAAATACAAAAATTGTTAAAGTTATACACATGAAGCTCTTATGGGAAAAAACATAAACAAGAGTAAGAACGTCGAATAGAGTGAATAATACTTGCTAAATTATAGGTAAAAGAACTTGGATTTGTAGCACCAAAAGTGATTGAAAATAAAATTATATGAAATAATCAATATCAGATTTGAAATCATAATAAAACATGAATATTTAAAGAAAATTTTGAGCGTGAATGTGCATATGACGAGAGAGAAAAGAGAGAGAAATGGTTTAATGAGGAGAGGAAAATGACAGTTCCTGATCTAATTAGAAGGCCAAGGTGTATTATAACACGATGTGATCTTGGGCATCGATTTAAAATTGTGTGACTGTGCGTGTGAGCGAGTGTGAGCACTTTTGATCCATGCTACTTTGACCTTTTTTATGGTCCACGTATTAAGAAAAACTAGTCATGTTGGATATCACTTGATTCGTTTTCATATGTAGACATTTAATATCAGATTTACATAATTCTTACAATAAAGAAAAGGCTTATCAGGAAGTTTATGATTTTATGTAAGGTTAAACTCTAAAGAGGGAGAAAAAACAAATTATAAAATGGCGAAGCGAAGACAAGAAACGAGGAAGGCTATTGGCATAGTAAAATGTGTCAAAGATAAGAACCTCAAGGTTTTGGTTCAAGATTGTTGATGTTGTTGGTTTCCAAAAAGTTGTTGCTGAACTGTCCTGCTAAGAACCAGGGCAACAGCGTTTATACTTTGTAAGGAGTCAATATGTGACATTGCTATGTTGCATTGAACTATGTTGTTTATGCAACACTTACCAGCATTTGAAGGAAATTAAACCTAATTTTAATATTTTTTACCTGCCACAAGATTCCAAAAATAGTCAAACTTATAGCAATAGACTCCTAAATATAAACAGCTGGCAGGTATGACACATAGTAGGCTGGAGTTGAACGAAATCTCATTCTAGGGAACAGTCATATAAGTGCGATATTGCTGCTACATGACAATAACTTGAATGCATTCTCTGATTCTCATTCCGGAATTTATTATCATCCTTACAATGGCATGTGAATATTGTGCTTATGTTATATATGCTGGAGTTGCGCTTAGTACTTATAAAATTCTATTGATATTGATTATACTTATTGCAGCTGCCGATAAGAGCTCCAGGAGCTGGAAACTGAAGCATAATGTCATTGAGGCAGTTAATGAACTCATTCAGGATATTGCTACTTGTCATGAACAGATTGCTGAGCAAGCAGTTGAGCACATCCATCAAAAGTATGTTTCTGTTTTTCCTGTTTCCTTCACACTAACAACCATTACTGGTATAAAAAAAATATGAACCCCAACTAAATGCTATGCATATAACTATATAAGTATGCATATATAATGGACATCGACGTACAAAAAGAATCAAGAATAATGATCCATATATTACTTGTATGCACCAACTACGCCTTAATTATACAAAGCGCGCCTCAGCTGGGCTAGGCGTTTTCACTCAGGGACATACACTAGGAAGCAAGTGCCTTTGGGCTGTTTTGTCAAGGCAAAGGCGCAGTGCCTTTGCACTTTTCTGAAAGAGGTTTTAGTGGAGTAGATAACTAGATATAGATCAAAAGCAATTATTTGATTAGTATTTCCTTAGATAGAGTCTTAGCAGCCTTTTAAATAACAATATGATTCAAATCCTTCTATATATTGCATAAAATGTATACATTTTTGACCGTAATCTGCTGCAACCTAATCTGACAAAAAGTAAATACTGAAGGCTGTTTGATAGCTTTATTTATTCAAAATGAGCTAAGTTGAATGCATCCTTGGTCAGGTATTTCCAAATTTATGGAAATTTTGCTTCTATAGATTTCTACTTGCAGTTAACTGCTCATGAGCTTCTAAAAGCATAACTTGTAGGACATGAACCCTATGCCCCAAGTAAGAAAGTCAATTTATCAAATCAAACTTGCAAAAGTACTATTGGACAACAAAATATTATCTCTTTATTTCCTTAATTATTGGAGTGTTAACAAGGCACCATTGTAAAGAACTTATCTACGAAAACATTATCCAAAAAATCATTTAGGATTTGAAATTGTTTTTTATTTCAAAAGTTTACCGATAAACAATATCTAGTGTAGGATAATTTCATCAATTTATTCGATGTAGTTATGAGTTGCGAATACAGCGACCTAACTAATTAACGTGTTTCAACTCTCAAATGTAACATAAATGGCTGCATAGAAGTTGTACAAAGTCAAGTGTTCATTTATGGGTGCTTGTTGATGTAAATTTTGCCGATAAACAATATTTATAGAGGATAATCTTGTTAATTTATCCTTTGTAGTTATGAATTGCAAATGTAGTGACTTGACTAATTGACGTGTCTCAAATCCCAACACTTACATAAGTGGCTGCATTAAAATTGTACAAAGTCTAAGTGTTCTATGGATGCTTGTTGATATAAAGTTAACAATTGTTTCTATTTTTTTTTTTTTTTTTTTTGTTTNAAAGTTAAAAATTTTTTTTTTTTTTTTTTTTTTTTTTTTTTTGTTTGACCTAGAACAAGTGTTGTCGTATCTGCATAAGAAAGGAAAAGTAGGATGAGCAAAGCATTTGGAAACAAAAGTTTTGTGCAAGTTTGCCAATTAGAATCTTGAGAAGGATACGTAAAACAGTGATTCATCGCAACTACTTCTACACAAATGCTTGTTTTCCTGTTGCTGTGGAAAGTTTTATCACTAATTTCTACTGCAAAAGTTAATATGCCAAACACTATGAATAGCTATGGTAGTGTTGAATAACTCAGCCACTAACAAACTCACCTTAGGAAACAAGTTAATTAGTCAACATGAACACTTGGTTTTATGAACTTTATAAACGTTAGGGGCACAATGACTCTACTGTAAAGTTTCTTGTTTCCTTGTTTCTAACCCTTCGTTTTAACATTCTTACATGAAGTCTAAATAAAGTATTACTGTAAGCTTCATCTTTTTTCCATTTTCAGGGTCCAATTGTGAAACTCCAAATTAGGGAGTTGTTTCCTTGCGTTTTTTTCTTTTTCTTTTTTTTTTTTTTTTTTTTTTTTTTTTTTTTTTTTTTTTTTT